>JAECXX010000251.1:0-25856 GCA_018153305.1 Drosophila kurseongensis
TGTTTCATCCTATCTGCTGAGCGATGTTCGACTGAAATTAAAGTCATGTAGATGCAGTATCCATTGCGCCACTTCACGGGGTACTTCTTTTTTGTTGACTGTCATCGTAAATGCAGCACAATCGGTGACCAGTTTAAATGGCATTCCCAGGAGGTAGTGACGAAATTTTTTAACAGCGAGATATGCTGCTTTTACCTCCAGTATGAAGCTGTGGCGTTTCTCATCTGCTTCTGAAGTCTTTTTGCTCCAATAGGCGACTGGGTGAAGTTCCTCCTCAATACGTATGAACACAGCTCCAAAGCCATCTTTTGAAGCATCTGTGTGAAGTTCTGTAGCTGCCTCTCTGCAGTACAAACGTAAGACTGGCTCCGTAGATAAAATGTCTTTGAGCTGATTCATTGCTGTTTTTTCACGAGTCTCAAACTTGAACACAGCTCCGTCAAAGGTCGAGCGATATGGGCATATCCTTTAATAAATTTTCTGAAGAACCCTGTGAGTCCCAAGAACGATTGAACGCCCTTAATGTTCTTTGGGAAAGCGAAACTCGTAACTGCTTGTGTCTTCTCTTTGCCGGGCCAAATTTGACCGTTCTGAACTGTGTGTCCCAAGAAATGTATCTTGCTCTGAAGAAAGTGACACTTCTCCCACTTGATTTTCAAATCGTACTTGGCAGCTTCGTGTAGCACTGCCTTCAGCTTGGTAATGCATTCGTCGTAGGTTTGCGCATATATAATGATGACGTCGACATACATCTGCATGATATCACCAGTGATTAAATCTTGGAAAATGTTGTTAACGAAGCGGTTGAATATGGCCGGAGAATTGCAGAAACCATAAGGCGCTCTGCAAAATTTAAATAATCCCTCTTTTGTGATAAAAGCGGTGAACTTGGTGACTGGATTCCTCGATAGGCACATGAAGGAAGCTGTTCTCCAAGTCCATTACAATGAATACTTTGGCCGCTTGTAGTTTTTCCATGACGTCGTCGATCAGTGGGACCGGGAAACAGTCTTTAAGTACCATACTGTTTAACTGGCGGAAGTCCACGCAGATTCTGTACGAACCATTTTTCTTCTTTGCCAACACAACCCTACTGGCAAAATTGGAGGATGACTTTCGGATGACTCCCTCTGATAGCCACTTGTCAATCTGATCTTTGATCGCGTCGCATTCTGGAGGAGAGTAACGGCTTTTCTGATGGCAAAACGACTTCATCTATTCATCAGGAGTTATCTTCATCTGAACTGGACTGATGCAGAGCGGAGTTAACGGTTTGTATTCCTCAATCATTGACTCGACAAGCGGTTTATACGGTAGGGGAACATCAATATCAGGTTTTGAGTCAACTACATTGTAGATACTTAGCTCGTCTTTTTCAGCGGTGTATGGCCGCGCTGACGCCTTCTGGAACGTGAACCCTTCTTCGTTAAGGGACACACTAAATTGTGACGCGAAATCGAACCCAAGTAAAACATAGTTTTCCATGTTTCCATCAGGTACAACCAGGAACAGCTGCTCTGCTTTGTTTCCATCGACATATACAGTCGCCATAAATGCGCCCAGAGGTTCTACTCTGCGATTTCCAAGACCTCGAAGCACAGAGTTGGAGTTTTGGAGATTCACATTTTTCAGTCTATTGAATACCGACAGACAAACGAGTGATACATCGGAACCAGTATCAACGAGTCCGGAAACTCTTAGACCGTTGAGCGTTATTTCTTTGCAGCGCTGTGTATTCTTGATAACGTTCACTTTCCTTACGACCTGTGGACAGTTTGTAGAAATATGTCCGACACCATCACATTTAAAGCATTTTGTCTCTGTGTTGCAATCTTTTCTCATGTGTTCGGTTGAGCCGAAATTAAAGCAACGAGAAACTTTTTTCTCACCATACACGATTTTTGGACCTTTATTGCAGTGTCGTTCCTCTCTCTCACTTCTACACTTCCGTTTATACTAAGACATATTGAACTTATATTCCATTTTGATGTCCAATCCGTCCACTATATATCTGATCACAGATTGCTCATCTACTTGTCCCATTACTGCGATCTTCTTCATGTTGAGTATATATTCATGAAAGTTATCGACTCTTTTTTTCTTTCTCTCGGCCAACTTTGCATGAATATCGGCGCTCCGAAGGACGCATTTAAATTCCGCCGTTAGAACACTTTTCAACTGCACATAAGTGCTGACCAAAACTGATTCGAGGAAAAGTTTTGCCATTTTCGTCATTTTTCCGCGTGCTTGCACATATTTCTGCTTCTCACTCAATTCATATGCAGCTGCATTTTGTTCAAAGTTTGTGAACCACTGCTCCACTGGTATTGTTTCTCCGTCGAAGCTTGGAACTATTTGCGAAAAATGTTCTGCTGTAATTTTAGGTTCATTCTGCGATCTTTGGTTTATTTCATCAGCTTCGATTTTAAGGGTGAGCAACTGTATAATTTGTTGCAAGCTTCTGTTGTTCATCTCGGCCATTGCGTTGGCGTCTTCGCGAGTACAGTTGTGTATTGAATTACGTTCTCCTTGCTCACCGCTTCTTATGTATTCCGTTTCGTTTTCTATGCCTCCTCTCTGCAGGATAGCTAGCTGCTGGTTTCTGGCTTGTGTTCTTGTCTGTACACCAGGTTGTTGTCTCTTTTTTTCCTCTTCTTCACTCATGCTCTCGTACTCACTGGATGATGAAATCGTTGAAATTTGGCAACACCACAATTTTTCGCAATTTTTAAGTTTGGTTAAGCCCCCAATGTAATGGAGATCTATTGTTTATATTTTATATTGGTTAAATATGATTTGACAAAACTGATACAACTTAATTCTCCGCGACATATAACGACTTTTTCGACTTATTTTTGTATATTCCGGACTTAATTCAGGACAACTTGCGTCTGCTCACTTTTGCTACTTCTCTTCTACTGCCACTTCTCTTCTGCAGGGCTGCCAACCTGCGGCAACTGATTTGTTCCTTACATTTATAGCAGGTTGATCGTTTACATTTTCTAAGTTTTTCGGTGTTTCTTACATATTTTACAATTAATTTTCTTGGTATATTTTTGAATTTATAGAATAGATACAATAAAATACTTATTATTTGGAATACACTATTATATTTTGTGTGTGTTTCTATAATTTCTTTTGTTTGAATATATGACAGCGGTTCTAATTTAGTTACATTGTTGTTTGCATAAATACTTTGTGTATATTCTAACATAGTATTTGAAAGTATGAATTCATCTAGTTGTACCGAACAATTAAGAATTTTAATAAAATTAGTACCAAAGATAGAAATTTCTTTATTAATACAGTTTTGATTTAAAAGTGTTTTAGGGATATTCCACGTCAATAAAATATTTGGTTCAACGTAATTAATTTGGAAATTTTTATGTGTTTTAGTATATTTGCAACTTGTGGATTCTTGTTTTATTATGCCATTTATATATTAGTCAATTACTACTTTTCCTGTTTCTTTATTAAATACTTTTTCTTCGTGAAGGTAATATTTTTCAAATATGTTTTCTGTCAGAATGGTATTATTATCATCTGGATATGGAATTATTTCAAAAATTGGTGCTTTAATGATATCTGTAGGAATGTGGGAAATTATTAAAATTTCATTTGTGTCTGTTTTTAAGCCAAGTGGAAGTTTTAATTTTCAACAATTTCTCAGGACTTATTTTCGTTAAATCATCATGTTTTAATAATTTCGGGTTAAATATAACAAGTCGTGTCAACTGCATTCCTAGTTCAATATCTTCTATATATTCTGTAAAGTGTTGTAAATTAAATATTACGACACTAGCTTGTTCTTCTCTTTCATCATCTTCTTTTAACTTATTAATTACTTGGATACCATTATTTGTTTACATTAATAATCATGTTTAAATCTGTATTTTGTATACTATTTTCTGATAAGTTATCTATTTTTTGTTCTAACTCTTCCCTATCATCTTGATCTAATGTTCCAAACAAATATTTGTAAGTTTTGCCCATAATGTTAAATAGTCCTCGTTTATTACGTTTGGCCAATTTAATGCCATTTATTTCTCTTTTGAGAAATTTGTGTAATGTTATTAAATTCGTTGGCTTCCTTTCTAAGACTTTCAAATATTTGTTCTGTTTTTTGTTACGTTTATACTTAAATAATGATATTCGAAATCTGTTGGAATATCAATAGATCCGGTTTTGAATACAAGGTATCAGTTTTGGCCCAAAACTATTGGGCCATAATTGGATTTATTTCGATGCTTTGTCCCACTGCCGTTTTAGTTATGGTTAATAGTATAATTGTGAAAATGATGATCTTAAACAGATTTTTGATTCCGTTCAGCTTCCCCTGGAATTGTCATATTTGCTTTTATTATTTTTCTTTTTCTTCTTAAATTTAGATTTATAATGAGTTATTTTCCTGCCTCTATTTGTTTCCTCAAAATGTTTTTCATCTGTTTGTCTCAAATTCCCTGTTTTCTTAAATGGATTTGTAGTTTTTGATTTTACTAATGGTGAATGTTTAAATCGTGTGTCTATTTCAAAATCGTGTCGTTTCTCATTTAATCTGTCAATTTTCTTCGCTTTTCTTTCTTGCGTATTATACTCGAGACTTCCTGCATACAAAAATATGTCAGCTGGTATTCTATTTGTTGTATTATGTTTAGTTTTATGATTATAAGTATTAATTCAAATTTAGTATACCTATTTTCGATGTCTGTATCGCTTCCTATTATTCTTAGTTTTTCGTTTACTGTTTTATGAAATCTTTCTATATCTGATATACCGTTTTTACTTGTAGTAACTTGAATTTGGACACCTTCTGAATTTAACCAATTATGTAGAGCTACACACATAAATGCTGAATCTTTGTCTGCTTTAATTTCTTGTGGTTTTCCCATTTCATTGAATACTTTTATTATGGCCCTTTTAGCTTCTAACCAATCTTTACTTGTGACTTCAACAAGAGTGGCGAACTTTGAGTATATATCAATGCATGACAAGAATTGTTGGTTTCCTACCATATAGAAATCTATGACAAACTTTTTCTAAAGATAAATTCATGTTCATATGTTCTGTTTTTGCGATGTTACAAATTTCACATTCGTTAATAATATTTTGTATTAGTTTCTGATAATCTGGGAAATAATATTCTTCTCTAAACCAATTAACAGTTTTCTCGATTCCTGGATGTAGCAATTCTTTGTGTTTCTTTAGTATTTTTTCTTTGAAGTCTGCATAAGGATATCTTTTAGTTTTTTGGTACATCTCACTACTTTTGTTAAGTGATTCGGACTCATTATTTCTAAATAGGCTTGCCTGGCAAATATTTTATTTGATAGTCAAATTCATTTAATTTAATTTTCCATCTTTGTAGTTTCATATTTGGTTCTTTGATATTATTTAGCCAAACTAACGGTTTATGATCACTTAAGATCTCAAAAGGTCTGCCGTAAGGATATGATCTGAAATATTTTGTAGCCCATACAATTGCTAAAAGTTCTTTTTCTATTGTTAAATAATTAATTTCATGTTCATTTAATGTCCGGCTAGCATAACATATTGGTTTATGATTTTGTGATAGGATTGCTCCTATAGCTATGTTACTAGCATCTGTGGTTAAAGAGAATGTTCTATCAAAGTCAGGATAAACTAATATAGGGTCGGAAGTAATTAAGACTTTCATTTTTTCAAATGTATCAATGTCTGATTTTTCTTTAATGTTTATCGTGGCACCTTTTTTCAATTTCATGGTTTTAGGTTTAACTATATTTGCAAAGCTTGGTATGAAATTCCTATAGAATCCACATAGTCCTTTTGGGGTTTTTGGTATAGGGAAATTTATAATAGCACTAATCTTTTTGGGATTTGGTTTTATGTTTCTGTTTCCTTTTTCATAAATTCACATTTATCTAGTTGTAACTTTTCTCAATGATAGAATATGTTCTTCCAATGAAGTGGAAAAAAATATTATATCATCTAAGTAAACTAAACAATCTTTATAAATTAATTCTTCTAGTAGATTGTTCATACATCTTTGGAAAGTAGCAGCAGTAGTAGTCTATTACTACCCTGAACTTTGGTTTTCCCGAAGCGTCAGCTTTTTTGAGAACCATCCAGATAGGTGAACAGTAAGGAGATTTCGATTTACGAATTATTCCCTGTTCTATCATTTCGTTCATTTGTTTGTTGACTTCCTCATAAAATGATTGAGGGTACTTATAAGGTTTCTTATAAATAGGGTCCTCCAGTTTGGTTTGAATAGAATGCTTGATAGTACTTGTGAAAGTCAAATTTTCGCCTTCTTTGTACTGAATATCTTTGTATTCAAATAAAACCCTTTTCAAGCATTCTTTTTCTTCTTTGTTTAAATGTTCTAGTCTGAATTCGTTGCATTCACGAATTTCATTTTCAACGGCGAAGTTAAAAGATTGATCCTCAGATGATTGATCCTTCTTTTTGCTTTACGGCGCCTAAACTGGGATGCAAATCTTATCTTACCTTCTTATTCTAGTAGACTTCTTTTGATTAATTTACCATCCCTAGCCAACCGTAGAACGATGCTTGGTACTATCTTTATTTATAACCTTATACATGGTGATCAGTGCTGCCAATTTGGATTTTTTCCCGTCGAAACTGGCTTTTTAAAGACTAACTGCGGGAAAAATTTGTGAAATGCGGGAATTGTGAAAAGGGGAATTCTGGCTTTTTTAGAAATTAAGTTGGCTTTTTCCCGACTTTTTTTTGTTTTGTTAACTCTTAAGTACAAAATATGAAAAAGTGGCAGATTTACGATAGTCACTTACAAACAAACCATAAAATGTAATGGCGTATCGATTGATTTTCTCGATATACGCTAATGTCATCACTCGCTTAGTGTTTCATTACTACATAAAAAAGTGCGCGTAAATCGTAGCAAGTTGTGAAATGCCGAAGGAATATAAACAAAAATGCCGCGATGTCTGGCTTAAAAGTGATGAGTTCAAGGCATTCGCAGGGATGTCACAGACCTGCAGAGGGTTTATTGCAACTATTGCAAGACCACTATTACAGCTAAACTAAGTGATCTACGAGCTCACGCAAAAATTACATTAATAAATTGTTATTTTTTTGATATTTTTTCGTTTTTTTATACATTTTTTTTTTTAGCTTTTTATTGGATTTTTTGGATCATTTTTTTTTGCTTTTTCTGAATTCTTTCCGTCAAAAACAGCTTTTTTTGCTGGGCAAAAGTTGGCAGCACTGATGGTGATATTGACTGCCCCGACTTGTTAAGTCGGCTAAACTTTTCTGTGCCAAGTAGATTAACTAGAAATTATATTCCCCTAACTTTAAATCATTGTAGATCTAACTATGCCTTTCAGAGTATTATGTTCTGACTATAATAGATTTTTTCCTGTAATATCAAATCTTGACTCTCTGCCGCTCCTAAAACGATTAATACTTGCTTCATTGGCACAAGATTGATCTAACTATTACTTTTTTCCCCGGACCTTTACCTTTATTTTCCTATCTCGCGTCTATCTTATCGCGAATCGTGCCGTACGATACACGGCTGCGCCCCTCGGTCGGTTGGGCGGGTAAGTGGGCCGTAGAACTCCGTGCGAAGAAAAAAAAAAAAAAAAAAAAATCTTTTTCTTTGGTGATTTGGGATTAAGGCTTTTTACAGCGGTCTTATCCTTTTCACCTTTCTTAAGGCATTTTACTGCGGTCTTATCCTTTTTATCATTATCACCATACATAATTATAAGTTTATCTTATCCAAAAATTACAGTTCCTTCTTCGAAATTAATCTTAGCTTTACAACTTTTAAGATAATCTCTTCCCATTAAAACATCTATTGGGCAAATTTTACTTGGTTTTATCATTACGCTTTTATTTAATTCTATCGATCCGTTTATAGTACAAACTTTTAAATTTTCATCATTGACTTCGAAGTTCCCAAAATTTTCTTTTATTATATTAATAGATGAACCCGTGTCAACCATGGCTTTTAAAAGTTTACCTTTAATAATTACTCTGTTATATGGGTAGAATTTTCTGGCTCCGAGGCTATTTGCTGAAAATTTACGTTCATCCTATTCTGTGTGCTCTTACTTTCTCTTTGTCTTTTTGTAGGAGCATTTGGGGAATTAGTTGATGCTGACGCTTGGTAATTTAATGGATTTTGAGCTCTGCCTTGGGTAAGAGAATTTCTATATTCTTGATAATAGCGATTTTGATTCGCTGAGGACTGAGGAACTGTTGATTTATTAAAATTTGGATTTGGGTTTGAATACGAATTTGAATTTGAATGACTGTTAAAATTATTACTGTGTCTTGGGTAATAATTTGAATTATTCTTTTGATGATAATAATTTTGAGGGGTATTTCCCGAATTCCTGCGATTATCGTAACGCACCGATCTATAATTCTCAAGGGGATCCGCATCCCAGTGTCATAATACCATTGCTGTTTCTTTTAAATTGTTAATTGTGGAAATATCTCTTTTCGATAAAGCATTATACAATCTATCAGGAAGATTTTTCTCTATACACTTCGTAATGGTTTTGTTTAATGATGCTGTATAAATAGTTTTGTCTGTTTGATCTCTTTTTTTAAATCTAACTTATTTATAATAGTTGATGATTTCTTTCTTAGTTAATCTACGAACTTACGGATGCTTCCTTTATAACTCGTCTGGTAGATGAGTGCTATGAGGTCCTCGTATGGCCTGTGGTCTTTGGTTGCTCTGATTAGGGGTTGCTTGTGGGTGCATCTCTATTAGTTTTCTTTTGGGAAATCACGGTTTTTTCGCCCGTCCACGATGGTTCTTTCGATGGCTCCATAGATGATAATTTATTTGCCGGGCATCTTGGGTCGGGTATAATTGTAACAGGTATTCGACGCGCCCGATGTAACCACCTAGGTCAGCGGGATTGCCATCAAAGTATGGCAACTCTTTTATTTGACCAATTAATTGATTCAAATGAAGCTTCGATAACTGGATTGGGACTGCCATTTTTGTTTTTTGTCAAAGTTTTTCAATATTTCACTTTTAATGAGATTGACCGAATTGGATTTTTCAATTGTCTACGCACGACGATTCGCACATAAGTTCTTTGGCGGATTTCACTTGTGTGTTCGACGATTTATTTTCTTACTAGTCGGGATATACTTATTTATTTTGCATAACTCATTCACAGAATGACTAACAAATAATAATTTAATCTAATATTTCAATATAATGTCCGACACTCCTTCCTGACTATAACACGACCTCGTGTTAGTCAATACAACGTTTATGACTTTAACATATGTATAATGATCACCTCAAGCAGTTGAACGATAACAAATGGTCCTTTGAACACTACCGTCTTTCTTTTTGACAAGTTAAATCGGGCTAGCGAACGAAGAATTACTAGGTCTAAGGTCGCCTTTGAACAGTTTTGTTTACATTGAGCAAGCGGATTTCCAGGGAACCCGTAGTTACACGCCGACTAGGAATGCCATCAATGAAGAACATGCAGTATTTGGCCAATATGGCGTTTAACTTTGATCAACGTCACTATCAATTAAATCTATCTTTATTTATGTTATTATCAATTACCGATAATACAGTTTGAGTTCTATAAATAGCGAATCTGTCTTGTCCGATTATCATGTCATATTCGAGGCATTTGTTATCTACTACGTGAAACAGTAATTCAAAATTAAATTTAGAAATTTGTACGGTGGACAGAATTTGCAAATTGCTTTTGACAATATTGTCGCCTATGCCTCTTAAAACTACCAGATTATGGCGTCTTTTGCTGGCTAGCTTCTCGTTGATTGTTTCATTTACCAAGGAACATTCGAAAACCGAATCAAAGAAAAATGGCGCTCACCAAATTGTATTGCAGTTCCGTTTGGCTGAAAAACCGAACACATGTCCACTCTTCTCTCGTTGCTTATATTCATTGTTGGTGCTCCTTTTGTACACCTGATTTTCGATGTGTCCAACGTTGCCACATTTGAAGCAGGTTACCGTTGATCTGCTGTTGCTATGCACTGGTTTCGACTAGTTCCTCTCTTCTGCTTTTCTCTTTCAGCACTATATTGCCTTGTGACCGATTTATCCGCAACTATGGCATCTTATCGGCGTGTTATGGAACTGCATCATCCTGGGACGGCGCCGGCTAGCTCCGGAATCCTCAGGGCGGAGTACCCCCAATGTCCCTACAGCTTCCACAACATTAAACATCGATTACTATCGACGTCTCACTCTACAAATACTAACATCTCTAACAATGAAAAGGTAAACAAGACCAAAATAAACAAATCGGGATAAAAACGACGGAAAAGTGGCATCAGATGTGGCTGCCACAGCGCACCCACCCTTCCTGTGGTGCCCCTAGTGGATTTTAGGGGGCACCACCCATCGTTAGCGGCCGGAATAACTGCCAGGCGGTCTACGACCGGCCCATCTCCCCCAACAGGTAAATAACTTACACTCTCATTTCAATTTGCCTCTTAAGCATTTAATATTTAAATCATATTTGTATTACAGGTAAGGATGCTTCTTTTCATGAGGGACCCTAAACGCACCAGCGTTTTGGATATTAATTAAGGGGTCACAGCGGTAGTACCATCGGGACAGGAAACTGTCTGCAGTCGCCGCGGAAATAAACCTTCGCGCAGGCTGGGTTTGGTCTACTGCACCATTTGGGGCCACCTAATCCTGGGGAGCTCCGAGGGATGAGAAGGGACGTGCGTATGTATAAATTTATATAAGGAAAAGTGCCTATTGACCTGAGTGTTTCCCTCACTTCAAGGGATTCCCGCGACCAAATTGCTGCACTGGACGAGGGGCGAGAAAGGAAGGACGCAGGTAAATCCACATCAATTCACAAATATGGTAAGTACAATTTACAAATTTACAGATTCTTAAATAACTATTTATGTGTGTTTTTGTAGGTGCCCACGGACTGCTGTCGGCGCAGCTTTCTGTCCCCAGTGGCAGCCGCTGGCGACGGAACTGAGGATACACGTAATTCGTGGCCCGCCGCTGGATTTTTGCCAGCTAGGAAAGGCGGCTGGTCGCTGGGCTTCATCCAGGACAAGAAAGTTTGCCGGAATATATGGGCCGCGGACAGCACGTGGACGCGCGAAACTGGGCCTTGTCACAAACACAGATCCGGAACGGACTCACCGGCGTGATCCTCAGGCGGCGTGATTGCGGGCCTGCACACTGGTCTGTGCCGCTCTGGAGGTATGTAGCTCCGTAAAAATCGTTCCTTCCTATGGGTTGCCGGTCAGGTTAGGACCGATGTCGCAGCCGGACAATGTTGCTTTGCCTCCGCCGAAAAATAAAGCTGTTTGTCTCCGCCGAAAAATAAAGCCGATCTCCGCCAAAAATATTTACCGGGGCCCTTTTTATGGGTCCCCGGATAGTCCTAAGAACACAAGACTAAATAAAATAACTAATAAAATTAGTGCTTCACCACTAACTTACTTTATCTAATTCGCGGGCGCGGTTTTAGTTGGACCTCTTTGATCCGAAATATGGCATCTACTAAACCCTATCCCTGACCTACGCAATGTCATGCTCATCACGCCATATTCCCTTTTACTCTCCCAAAAGTGGGTCATTGGACGAATTCAAGGCTATCCTAGCCATACCCAGAGCGAACCGGGCTATGTTAAATAGCTAGATAGCCAAGGGCATGAGCAGAAGGGGGCGCCACTTCAGTAGGGGTTGCCACACACCAAACTTTAGCATTTGGATCCTTTCCTAGTGGAACCTGGACATTTACTCAGCTTGCAGTTCCATACGGTGCTCAAAGCGGGGCCCACGCTTGCCTGGAAGTATGTTGACCTCCACTTCATTTGCCCTTGTTTAATTCGTTCCTCTTCCAGATCACACACGGATATCCTTGGCGTGGTAAACTCCGAGGCGGCATCCTTGCAGGTCTTCTAGTTCGTAGGCATTGTTGCCAACGGCTTTCACCACTCGAGCCTTAAGGAATTTCCTGGCGAACTTGGCGTTGAACGACTTTCTAAAGTCACTGAGGACGAAGTTACGGCGGTATACCTCCTGACCTGGCTTGGCCATGAAGTTTCGAGCCCGTTGGTCATATCGGCTTCGGTCATAGGCTGTCTCCAGATTCTTCCGGACCCTTTCCTGGATCACTCGGAGTTTGTCCGCCGTCTTCATCCCCGCCATCTCGTGGTCACACAAGGACTTTAGCTTCCTCGCTAACCTATAGTTGGCGCCGTTCAAGAACATATGATGTCCGAACACAGTAAAGAATGGCGCTTCTCCTGTCGCCGAGTGGATCGCGTTTCGAAGGGCTACCTCAATCTCAGGAAGGTACACGTCCCAGTCTCGATGGTCATCATCTAAAAAGCTCCGGATTGCGGCCAACACGCTTCGATTTACTCGTTCTGCTGCGTTGCTCTGTGGGGAGTATACCGGAGTCTTTAGGTGTGAGATACCGAAACTCTCCATCGCCTCCTGGAAGATCTTCGACGTGAACTGCCGACCATTGTCTGAGTACGCCAAATTTATAAAATACCTCGTGGATGAGGAAATCGACGACGTTCGAGGAGGTAGCTTCCTTCATGGCCTTCAAGAATACGAATTTAGAGAAATGGTCCACCACGATAAAAATCCAGGCATGACCCTTCTTTGACCTCGGATATTTCCCCAAGAAGTCGATATACAGCTTCTGGAATGCCTGTTCCGTCTGGACTCTTTCTCCAATACCGACCTGCATCCGGAAATTTGGCGCTTTGGACTCCTTGCAGACATCACATCCACGCACAAACTTGCGGACTTGGAGAACCATGCCTGGCCAGTAGAACTGCCGTCGGAGGATTTCCAGAGTCTTTCCCATTCCGCCATGAGCTGCCGTTGGGTCCGTATGTGCACGCTCAATTAGGCTGTGGGTTAGACTCTGTGGGATCCACAGTTTCCACTCCGAACCTTCCACCTCGTCATCCAAATTTGATGAAGAGACTCTCTTGAAGATGAGACCATCCTCGATCTTCAAGTCCGGTAAGTTTTCCAAGTTGTCTTCCACATCCCTCACTAACTCGAGGTAATCTTCTGCATCGAACTCCGTGGTTTCGAAACCCAACAAATACGTCGGATTCACCTCGAGCTCCTCCACACATCTTGAAAGGGTGTCTGCCACGACGTTTTCGCTTCCTTTTCGGTGAAGAAGTGGAATCCTTGAAGCTGCAGTGACCACCTCGCCAACCGTCCCGACAGATCCTTCATGGACATGAGCCACTTCAAGCTGGCCTGGTCTGTGATGCAGGTGAATGGCATCCCTTCGCCATATGGCCGGAACTTCGGAATGGTCACGGTGAAGTTTTCCTGATGTTTATTCATCTTGGCCGAGAAAAAGGCAATTGGCTGCTCATGTCCGTCGTCGGCTCGCTGGAAAAGCACCGCCCGACTCCGACGTGTGACGCATCGCACTGAATAAAGAAGCGTCTCTTGAAGTCCGCATGCACCAGAACTGGTGCAGTCGTTAATGCCATCTTCAAAGCTTCTACCGCAAGCTGAGCCTCTGGACTCAATGAAAAATTTGAGTTTCCAGTTTTCTTCAGCGCTTCAGTGAGAGGGGCGGCCAACGTCGCAAAGTCCTTTATGAACCGGCGGTACCATCCCGCAGTCCCAAGGAACGCTCTCACCTCCTTCATCGTCCTAGGCTCTGGCATCCTCCTGATCGCTGCTACTCGTCCCGGATCCATTCGTAGACGACCTCCACCAACGATAAAGCCCAGGTAGGTCAATGATTTGAAGCAAAACTTTGACTTACTCATACCGATGGTTAAACCCGCTGCTTTCAGTCATTCTGCGACTCGCCGAAGGAAATGGGTCTGGATATCTGGAGCCAGTATCAGCAGATCGTCTAAGTAGACGAAGACGTTGGAACGGATCTCAGCTGGGATCACTCGGTCCATGAGTCTCACCAACCGCTGTGCCGCGTTGCAAAGTCCGAAGGGCATCACCCGGAACTGATAGAGAGGCCGACCAGGAATCGTAAAGGCCGTCAGTTCCTTGCTTTTCGGGTCCAACTCGATCTGCCAGAATGCGAACTTCAAATCCACGCTGGAAATGTAAAAAGTTTGGTCGATTCTGGACAGGATTCCGTCGATACTCGGCAGCGGGTATGCGTCTTTAATGGTCAAGTCGTTTAACAGGTCTCGACTCTACCGTCGTCCGGTTGCTCCACGGGCTCATGCTCTCCTCGATGACTCCGAGCGCCAGCATCTTGTCCACCTCATCCTCGACAACCTTCTGCTTCGCTGGAGACATGGGATACGGCCGATCCTTGAAGACCTTGGCTCCCTCAATCAGCTCGATCGTGTGCCTTTCCAGATTGGTCGTTCCAAGACCATCCTTCTCAAATGTGAGAAACACCTCCTGGATCTCCGCGAGCTCTCGTGCGTCGGCCTCGGATAAGGTCCAGGATTCGGGATCCGGCTTTTCCTCGTCGTCATCTTCTTGTTCGGCGTAGTGCTCCATATCCCTAGCGTGGATTTCGTCTGCCTTGACGCTTTCCGGGTCGCTGGGGCCTATCACCGCTGGAGCCAAGTCAAACGCCTGCCAAAAGTCCACTCCGAAATAGGCTTCCTGCTCCAGGTAAGGACATACATAGAACAGGATCCGCTTTATCTGTCCTCTGTACCTTACAGGTAGCTCGACGCGTCCTATAATCGAGCGGTCCTCTCCAGACGCCGTGCGGACTATGGACAGGTATTTCTGGACTGGCACATCCAACGCCTCGACGAGCTCTCTTGCACCCTTACCCAGCAGGCTGACACTCGCTCCCGTGTCCAACAATCCAGTCAGCTGTTGGGTCAGGATCCGGACTTCAGCGAATGGTCGAGGGTCTCCCGTTCCACTGCGCTTCACAGCGGTAACCACTTCTCGCCTGCTCGCTCGTCTCTTCCGGAATCGATCCCTGGCCTTCTGGACTTTCCTAGACACCGTTCGCATGCCGGCTAACTGGTGCTCGGAGAAAATTCTATTCCTGGTCTCCAGGTACCGACGCATCCTCTCCTCATAAGGTAGGTATTTAAATTGTTCTTATTACTACTACATACTAAACCTTTTTTAATTTCTAGAAAATTTACTGCTTCGCGGGACTCCTGTCTGGACGGATCCTTCCCGCCCTCGGATCGCCCAGCTGACCGTTTTCCGCGCAATCCGGACATCTCGGAGACACGGTGTCTGGCCTTCCACATCGGTAGCAGAAGAGGCGCCGTTCTGTTGCCGCACAGTCCCGGAACCCGTGGTCTACGGCTCCGCAATTCCAGCAGCCCGCTCGGAACGGATTCCTGGTCTTGGCCCGCAGTTCATCCACCTCCAGCCCATCCGGATTCTCCTCCGCTTGCGAAAGCACGCCCTCGCTCACTCTGGGTTTCTCGCCGGAACCAAAGCGCGATTGTTGCCCGTAAGTGGCGCGTCCTAGTCGTCCGAAGTTGCGTTCGACCTCGATGCACTCGTCCCGCAGCTCGTCCACCGTAAGAAGGTCGATGGCATAGACGAACCTGGCGATGCCTTCTCTCAAGCCCCTTCTAACAATTTTTACCAACTGTCGCTCATACAGTGGTTTTTTTAGGCGAGAGGCCAGCTGCTGCATCACGTGTACGTAATCTTCGGCACTTTCTCCATGCTGCTGCTCCCGCTGCAGGAGTTCGTGCATCTTCTCATGCTCGGTTTGGCGACCTCAGAACCGGTCCATCAGTGAGGCACGCAACTGGGACCACCGATCCACCCTGCTATGCCGGACGTGGACCCAGTACCATTCTCGGGCTCGTCCCTTGAGCAACACGTGAAAATGCCTGAGCACCTCTGCCCACGAGCATTGGTACTGCCTCTGCAGGAACTCCACTCGGAAGACGAAGTCCTCCACCGAGTTGCGGTCGTCCTCGCCGTCGAAGGACACTGCCCACCGATCTATGCGAACCTGTTGGCTGCCGCCACCTGGCCCTGTTTTGGCATATACGCGCGGCTCCTCGCGGAAATCGGAAGCCCTCCTGTCCCCGAAGTGCCAATTTCGCGACTCGTTGCGTCGCCCTCGATCGCCATCCAGAGGATATCCTGGACTGCTGCTCTCCACCGGTAATGACTCCACGGGCCTTCTAGGCGGCTTTGGTGGAACCCTTGGTGGCGGTGGACGGGAGCCAATCGTGTCTGCTGATGGTGATCGCCCCTTTCTGGACCAGTCTTGGAGCCTGTGGTGCCGCCGTGTCCGTCCAACCCGGATGCTGCTGCTGATCGGTATGGTTTCCCTGTGAAAGCTGCGGGCGCTGAGCAGCAGGCCTTAACACCTCGTTCATCAGCTTCATCATTTCCAGGAAGCCACCTCGGATTTCATCCCTTAAGGACTGGCTGACGCCGGACTCTTGAGCCTTCCGATGGGTCTCTGCCGCCTGGGCCAATGCCACATTTACGGCCGACCTCGCCACGTTGTCCAGGAACGCCTCCTGGGTACGGTCATCCCTTCCGTCGACCTGTAGCAGCTGGCTCGGGTGTTGAAGTTGTGTGGGATCTGTTTCCACCAGCTGTTCCCTGCGCAGCTCCTGACGAAGACGACCCAACGGAGTCCTTGGCAGTCCCATCGATATACGTGGCTGTTCGGCCCCGGCAACCTCATCTAAATCGGTGGACCACAATTTCTCCTCTTCCTGGCCGGAAGAACCTTCGATCGAAGATCGTAATTAGACGGCATCGTACAGCACAACAAAAAAAATATATGTATGTTTCCCTAAAAATTCTAATATAACACCCGAAACAAATCACCAAAAGAATGTGAGGAGTCTTAAACTCCCCACAAATCCCGATGCAGGAGATCGGCCTAGCAACAGCGGAGTAGGCGAGAAAGCCGGAGAAATGAAGGGCATCCAGGTCAAACGGGAAACATTCGGACCTTGGACCCTCATATGGCAAGGGCAACTAGGTCATACGGTGAATTGGCGGACTTCGGACCCGCCCAAAGAGGACACACCGTGAATTAACGGTGCCTCGATGGACCTTGGACCCGCGTCCGGCAAGGGCAACGGGGTCATACGGTAAATTGGCGGACTTCGGACCCGCCTAAAGAGGACACACCGAGGGAAATAACGGCACCTACAGCGCCTATAAAAAGGACGGCGCAAGCGCAGCTCGGGACAGTACGAGTGCGAGAATCAGAGCGAGTGCGTGAACGCGGAATAAGTACAAATCGAAACCGAAGTGCCCAAGGATGAAGATCGCAAAGTCGAGACGCCGAACGACGACAAGTCTACAAGGCTGAGGCTACAACGCTGAGATCCAACGGTGCTAGGTCGTGGTGAAATCAAGCTTAGGGAGTCCTTGCGCGGTGTCAGGCGATAAAGGTGGCTAGGCGATAAGGGAGAACTTTGTTCTACCTGCTAGGCGATACACCTTGCCGACAAAAGTCCAGGCTGAACTCCGGAAGCCAGGCTCATAAAGGTGGCTAGGCGATAAGGCGTAACTTCGGTTCACCTGCTAGGCGATACACCTTGCCGGCCCCGGTAGGGAAGCTCGCATAACATCCAGGGTCTTGGTAGAGTCGTCCCGATCTCAGTCACCCGGAGCAGCAAGCCAAAGCAGCGCAGTAGCAGGCCAGGAGCGACGCAGCGGTAAGCCAGGAGCGACGCAGCAGCACGCCAGGAGCAGCGCAGCAGAAGACAGCGACAATGGGCAGCAGATTAATAGCAATAAGGCTATATTGTAGAGAAACAATAAACCAGCACCAACCTAATCATTTCTGGCGTTATCCTTTGGTCACGGGCGGTCACTCAATATAAATTTGGTGGAACGAACTCACAACCTCTCTGAGCTAGCCGCACGTTTACGTAGCGAGCAGAAATAAAGAATCAGGTCGTTACATCTGGCGCCCAAGAGTGATTGTCCTGACCAAGGAAACAAAAGTTCCGAGATGGGGAAGTCCTGGATTTATAATCTCAGGAAGGAAGACTTCGACGAGGTGAGTCAAGTTTTAGGAATAGAACTGGAGGGCTCAATCGATTCGATGAGGAAGACTCTGGGAGACTTCGTCGACCAGACGGCAGAGGAGCCAGACATCGCCGATTTGGTAACGGGCCTGGAAAAGAAATTCCGGAAAATGCCCACGCCAAAATTCAAAATCACAACCGCAAAGTGCCGAGGGGGCCTGATAGCGAGCTTGGATGTGTCGAGCATCGCAAGCCACGCAAGTCGGCAGCGGGAAAATAGCCGGGAAAGAAAGGAGAGTTCCAGGACGCACACGCAGGACTACGCGAAGGTGGCCAAGCAGGTCCGGGAGTGGAATTTCCGCTACGACGGAAACGACAAGCCGCTGGAATTTTTGGAGCAAGTAGAGTGGTCAGTCGTGACTTACGGTCTCGACATAAACCAGATCCCACGAGCAATGCCGGAGCTGCTCCAAGGCAGAGCCTTGAAGTGGTTCATCGCCAACAATCGGCACTGGGAGACCTGGGGAGACTTCATCTACAGCTTCCAAAATTTCTTTCTGCCCCGAGGATACATGGCGAAGCTGGCGGACCAGGTCAGACAGAGGAAGCAAGCCTACGGGGAGAGCTTCAAAGATTTTATGGTGGATATGCAGACCCTGATGCGGCCACTGAATATGTCGACCAAGGAAACGCTGGAGAGGATAAAAGAGAACAGCACGCCGGCACTCAGAATGTTCGTTCGCCCATATGAATGTCGAAATTTGGAGACATTGATGGCGCTGGCAGACGAATTTGAGGAGCTCGACCAGCAGCGGGAGAAATTCGAGCTGGAAAACAATCCCCGCAAGCAGCAAGGGCAGAGCCACCCAGTACCAAGGCCAAGACCAGACCAGGGTGCGGTGTGCAGGCGGTGCAGGAGGACCCGGACGCACAACCACGAAGTACGCCGCGCGGCCAATCGCGGCGGATACGTAGCAAATCCTACCCAGGCCTGCCGCAGATGTGGGGGTCCAGACCACTGGGCGAAGGAATGCCGAAACCAACGGCTTACATTCTGCTGGCGATGCGGAAAAATAGGAGTTCGGACGGTTCAGTGCTGTTCCGGGTCGGGAAACGCCCAGCGACCCCAGCCTCCGAGGGGCGGCCAGGGATCGCAAGGTGCTGCCTCTCGAAATTAATGGGCGACCTGCAGGCGGAAGAAATGCAACTGTCCGCCACGGTGCTCATAGGTGAAAGTAAAATTAAGGCCACGGTGGATACCGGCGCCACGGCGAGTTTCATCAGCGAAGAGCTGGCGGACAGGCTGCAGGCGGCAGGAAGGGTCGGACCCACGAGAAGGCAAGTACGGATGGCAGACGGTCGCTGCGGGGAAATAAGATCACAGCTGGAGACCAAAATTGGACTGGGAACGAAAACAATTTCAATGGAGCTGCTGATTTTACCAGGACTGATCGACGCCCTGGTGTTGGGATGGAATTTCCTCACCAGAATCGGGGCCGAAGTCGAGTGCGCAGGACACAGCGCGTCGATACCGGCAAAGGATAGACGAGGAGGATGGCTGGAGGAGAAACTGTCAGTGGCAATAGTCGAAACACCCAAAAGATTTGCGGAAAAGGATGTGGAGGGATTTTTAAAAGCCGAGTTGGACGAACTGGAAGGAATAAAGGGAACATCCAACGTGGCCGTACATAGGATCACCATGAAGGACGACCAACCAGTCAAACAACGGTACTACCCTAAAAATCCAAAAATGCAGGGTGAGATAAATGCCAAGGTAGACGAGCTGCTGGAAAAAGGATGTATCGAGCCGTCCAGGAGTCCCTACAGCTCACCAATAGTCATGGTGAGAAAGAAGACTGGAAAGTGGAGGCTGTGTGTGGATTTCCGGCAAATAAACGCGAGGTCCATAAAGGACGCATACCCGATGCCGATGATAAATTACATCCTGGACCAGCTGCGAGAGGCGAAGTACATCAGCAGTCTCGATCTAAAGGAGGTTACTGGCAGATCCCCTTGGAGGCGCGCAGGCAGTATACGGCGTTTACTGTACCAGAGAAGGGCCTGTTCCAATGGAAGGTGATGCCATTTGGCCGACATTATCGTCATCGGACGAACGCTCCTAGAGCATATGGAAAACCTGAAGGAAGTGTTTAGGAGACTAAGGGCTGCCAACCTGAAAGTAAATGCGGAAAAATGCAAATTTTTTAGAAAGGAACTGCAATACTTGGGGCATCGCATTACAGACCAAGGCATCGGAACAGACCCAGAAAAAGTGTCGGCAATTGCCTTAATAAAACCACCGGCCAACGTTAAGGAGTTACGACAATACTTGGGAGTGGCGTCGTGGTACAGGCGTTTTGTGCCAGATTTTGCAACGTTGGTGCATCCGTTGAATAGCCTGCTCCGGAAAAGCACAAAATGGGAATGGACAGAGGACCATCAACAGGCGTTTGACGCTGTCAAGGCCAGGCTAATCGCAGACCCAATCTTAGCATGCCCAGATTTCACAAAGACGTTTGTGCTGCAGACCGACGCCAGCGATTACGGGCTCTGTGCTATTCTCACTCAGAATTCCGACCAAGGCGAGAGGGTGATCTCGTATTCCAGTAGGTCCCTGAATGGTTCGGAAAGAAATTTCTCAGCGACTGAGAAGGAATGCCTGGCAATTGTGAGGGCCATACGCAAGTTAAGGCCATATTTGGAGGGCTACCACTTCAAAGTGATCACGGATCATATGGCCCTGAAGTGGTTGAATAGCATAGAGAGCCCAACCGGAAGAATCGCACGATGGGCGCTGGAACTGCAGCAATATGACTTTGAGATCGCGTACCGAAAGGGCCAGCTGAATATAGTAGCAGACGCACTATCACGACAGCCACTGCCAGAAACGTGTCGACGGGTAAAAACACAGGAACAGCACAAGGAAACCGGCGAGTGTAACTGGATAAGGGATATGCGGGGCAAGATTTCCCAAAATCCCCAAAAATATCCAGATTACATGACAGAAGCCGACCAGCTATATCGCCACATACCGCACAGAGCAGGCAACGAGGATGTCATATCATGGAAGCTGTGCGTGCCAACGGGGTCCAGGCGAAGGGTAATGTCGGAAAACCACAACTCACCAACAGCTGGCCACATGGGCAGTCGGAAGACAATTGCCAGAGTCGCAGCAAGATACCATTGGCCGCGACATAAGAAAGTATGTGCAAAATTGCGAGAGCTGCCTACGGTATAAGCCAAGTCAACTACAAGCGGCCGGTAAAATGCTGACCCAAGTACCAGAAGAGCCGTGGGCCACTGTATGCGCAGATTTCGTCGGACCACTGCCCCGCTCCAAGCACGGGAATTCTATGCTACTAGTGCTGGTAGATAGGTTCTCCAAATGGACTGAAATGGTGCCAATGCGCAGGGCAACGACGGAAACTCTGGAAAAGGCGATCCGTGAGCGGATTCTCGCAAGATACGGCGTACCCAAGGTGCTGATTACAGACAATGGCGTTAATTCACCAGCAGGGCGTTAAAATTCCTGGGTGAATTGGGCGTCCGACACCGTTTACGGCCCCATACACGCCCCAGGAAAACCCGACGGAGAGAGCCAACAGGACGGTGAAAACGATGATCGCCCAGTTCACCGGGGCAGACCAAAGGACTTGGGACGAAAAGTGGCCGGAACTGCAGTTGACCGTGAATACGAGCGTGGCGGAATCCACGGGATACTCGCCAGCTTTTATTACACAAGGAAGAGAGCCCAGGTTACCCAAGGCTCTGTACGACGAAGGGACAATCGGCACAGGAAGGCAAACTCAAACGCCGGCCGAGAACGCACAGAAACTGAAGGAAATCTTCGAGCTGGTGAGGCGAAATATGGAAAAGGCAGCGCAGGATCAGGCACGCCACTACAATCTCCGTAGACGCCCATGGAAACCGATCATCGGTGACACCGTCTGGGCCAAGGAACACCATCTGTCCAAGGCTGCAGAAGGATTCGCCGATGATATGAAAATTGCGGCATGAAAATACTGGCAAAGAAAAAACAGCCCACATTAGCCAGTTAAAACCTCAATGCATTGGTGGCCAGAACCGAGGATCAAAGTCGGACTTAGCGGGGGCGTACTGTGAATCCAAAGAGAGGGAGAGGACGATACACAGTATCGAACTACACAGATGAATTAGAGCGCGAGAGCGGGAGAGGGAGGGACATAGGATGCGGATACCGTTACCAGGTAACGCATACCAAAGCGAGGACCCTTCGAAGCCCGTGGCAAGGAAAGTCCAAAGGCCACCGCGGATAACGGAACCGGAAACATAGGAAACCGGGCCTATTGAAATCAGGTCGCCGAGATGCAACACGCAGCAGCAGCAACAGTAAGGTCGTGGTGGGAGAGGGGCGGGTAGGCAGCACCGGGCAACAGCCAGCGGCGAGATGGAGGCGGGACTCGGTTCCGCACTCCAGCTGCTGGCGTCCCCTGGTGTCGCGGTCCCCGTCGCCGAACCCCGAATCGGAGGACGAGGAGCGCATAACGGACATCGAGCTGGAAGAGGACGAGGAGGCCGGCGTCCGGCCGGAGGGCAGAAGGCCGAGATGGCCACCATCGACACCGGGACGGAGACGGTGAGTCCGGAGGTCTCCTCGGACGAGGAGGACGAGCCACGCCGGGCAGCGAAGGCACGGATGGCATTCCGGAGAATACGGAGGGCCGCAGCCGGATACGGGCGGATCCGCCTGGGCGACGCAGCGCCATCGGGCCGCCCGGAGGAGGTGAGGCGAATATTCGCGCATCGGGCGGTGGCACGGGCAGCCGCCGCAGCCAGGGAGTGGAAGAAGCGGCTGGATGAGGCCGAGGCCGAGGAGGCGGCAATATGGGCACAGCCAGGCCCTCCGGAGCAGCCGCCACCGCAACACCTCCACCGCCGTCGCCACCACCGCCGTCGCCGCCCCGGGGCAGCACCGCCACCGCCACCACCGTCGCCGCCCGGGCAGCACACGCCACCGCCACCACCGTCGCCGCCCAGCGGCACCACCACCGCCACCACCGTCGCCGCCCCGGGCAGCAACACCGCCACCGCCGCCACCGTCGCCGCCCCAGGCATCAACACCGCCGCCGCCACCAGGCACCACGGCACGGAGCGGAGACGCCACCGCCTCCACCGCCGCAGTGGGTGGCAATACCAACGCCGTTGCCAACAAAACGGCTCGGCGGGGAGCCGGAGTTCTGGGAGAAGGGGCCCTGGGTGTGGCCGTCATCGGAAGGGCCAGCACGGTCGCCCAAAGTCGCCAGGCTGACATCGTGCCGCGGTCCCCACCAGCAAGGCCGTTGATGAGCCGACAACAGTCGGCGGACAGCAGCCGCTGGGAGGAGGTGGCCGAGGAAGGATGGACGCCCAGGGTGGCAGCCGAAGCCAACAGGCAGCTGAAGAGAGCCCGTAGCAGCCGCTGGGCCAAACTAATGGTAGTGGGTGGCGTCCGCTATCGTATCCGGGTGGCAAACGGGGTGGTGAGAGTCCTGAGGGGCCAATGAAGAAAGCCATTAAGGTTCGGAACCGACAAACTGGTTTGTTTATTTACCTTTTGGAATAATGGGTTGCCGGACTTGGGCAATAGGGACGGGGGCACCGGTCGATCGATAGTTGTGATCGATGGGTTAAATTGGTTGTTGCTACGTTCAAAGGGCAACTTAGGACAACAAAACGGCAACGACGATGGCAACACTGGAACCCACAATCGATAAACGCGATCGTGGTGAGATTCCAGGGAGTTGCCGGACCGAGGGAATCGAAATGGTGACTTTTAGTTTGGGGAAATGTCTGTGCGGGAAAATTCGAATTCCACGCAGGGGAACTGGGAACTGTCTGGGAACTGTCTAGGAACTGAGAACTGTCTGGGGAATTGGGAACTGTCTGGGGGACTGGGAACTGTATGGGGAACGGGGAACTGTCTGGGGAACAGGGAAACAGTCTGGGGAAATAATCGTTCAAGGAGTCATGGAAAAATTTTTTAGGGAAACAGTCGCGGGAAAGTTCAAGTCTTTAAAAGAGCTGTTCGAGTAAAGTCTTTTAGGAAAACAGTCTGAGGAAAGGTTAAGTCTTTCGGGGAACTGTCTGGGGAACATCTAACACGCAATTCAGGCGGGGAATTCGAGTAGTCTACACATCAAGGGCGGGGAAAGTCACCACTTTCATTACGTTTCCGAAGGAAGGGGGAAATGTGAGGAGTCTTAAACTCCCCACAAATCCCGATGCAGGAGACCGGCCTAGCAACAGCGGAGGAGGCGAGAAAGCCGGAGAAATGAAGGGCATCCAGGTCAAACGGGAAACATTCGGACCTTGGACCCTCATATGGCAAGGGCAACGAGGTCATACGGTGAATTGGCGGACTTCGGACCCGCCCTAAGAGGACACACCGTGAATTAACGGTGCCTCAATGGACCTTGGACCCGCGCCCGGCAAGGGCAACGGGGTCATACGGTAAATTGGCGGACTTCGGACCCGCGTAAAGAGGACACACCGAGGGAAATAACGGCACCTTCAGCGCCTATAAAAAGGACGGCGCAAGCGCAGCTCGGGACAGTACGAGCAGCAGTACAGAGCGAGTGCGTGACGCGGAATAAGTACAAATCGAAACCGAAGTGCCCAAGGATCAAGATCGCAAAGTCGAGACGCCGAACGACGAAAAGTCTACAAGGCTGAGGCTACAACGCTGAGATCCAACGGTGCTAGGTCGTGGTCAAATCAAACTTAGGGAGTCCTTGCGTGGTGTCAGGCGATAAAGGTGGCTAGGCGATAAGGGAGAACTTTGTTCTACCTGCTAGGCGATACAACTTGCCAACAATATCCAGGCTGAACTCCGGAAGCCAGGCGATAAAGGTGGCTAGGCGACAAGGCGAAACTTCGGTTCACCTGCTAGGCGATACACCTTGCCGGCCCCGGTAGGGAAGCTCGCATAACATCCAGGGTCTTGGTAGAGCCGTCCCGATCTCAGTCACCCGGAGCAGCAAGCCAAAGCAGCGCAGTAGCAGGCCAGGAGCGAAGCAGCGGTAAGCCAGGAGCGACGCAGCAGCACGCCAGGAGCAGCGCAGCAGAAGACAGCGACAATGGGCAGCAGAATAATAGCAATAAGGCTATATTTTAGAGAAACAAAAAACCAAATAAAAAACGGCACCAACCTAATCATTTCTGGCGTTATCCTTTGGTCACGGGCGGTCACTCAATATTAATTTGGTGGAACGAACGAACTCACAACCTCTCTGAGCTAGCCGCACGTTTACGTAGCGAGCAGAAACTAAAGAATCAGGTCGTTACAAGAAATAATTACTTAAGAAGAAAAATAAATATAATAACGACAAGTAAATAATAAATAAACAGATAAATATATATACATGTAAGAACAGATAATAATTATATAAACAAAATTTTAAATAAATAAATAAATGTATAATTTTAGGAAAGATATTTATAAATTTTTTTGTAAATAAATAAATACTTGGGAAAATTAATAAATAATATAAATAAATAAATGGAATAAATAAATAGAATACATAAATAGATAAATAAATAATATTATATTTATGATTTTTCCTTTTTATTTTGCTTCTTTTCAGATTTGAGTTAGGGGAGATGGAACCGGTCACCAGCCGGTGGACTCCGTGCCGGAAACTTTTCTGCGCTTAAATTTTTTTTATTTTCCGCCATATGCCCTTCCACACGCCGCTCGTCAACTGGACTGGCTATCAACTATGTTCATAGCCGCCAGTTAAGGACATCGGCTGCTCGTTGAATCCTTTTTGATTTGTTTTCGCGCGTATGTTTTGATTCTCAGGTCGTGATGATCGTGCATCGCGTGTCCATCACGGGTCACGATCACATATTTAAGTTCAAAACCGAGATGAAAATCAAACTCACCCACGAAACCAAAACAAAGGATCAAC
>JAECXX010000253.1:0-247500 GCA_018153305.1 Drosophila kurseongensis
AATGCCATTTGAACATAACCGGACGTATGAGGACATATATACATACATAGTCGATATTATACTATTTAAACTAAATACAATTATTTACAATTATTTACAAAATTTACAAAATTTTATATGGTTTACTGGATGACCCGGGAAGCGAGGTCACTGGAGTGTAATCTCTTCAGCCTTCGAAGAGGTTGCGGGTTGACAAGCCTGCTAGCCAGTGGGTTTGGGTGCGCCATGAGCCTGTCGCTGTATCGGCTGCTGTGATGGGTAAATGAATAAGGCGAAGATCAGCTTCGATTGCCCAGTTGGTCACATACCAGGGAAGCCCGGTTGCCCGCCGAGCAGCACGTGCCTGCACCACCCTTAGCCTGTTCAGCTGGTGCCTTGAGGCTGTGCCCCAAACTTGGATGCCGTATATCCAAGTTGGCGTGAGGATCGCTTTGAGCAATAGAGCCTTCGTCGAAGGACTAAAGTCTACATACGACCCTTTTTTTTTTAGTTTAACCAGCTCTATAGCGCTTACAGTAAATGTAATGATTCAGTCTTGTTTTAAATTAAATTATATAACAAAAACCAAAATATATTCTTTACTTAACAATAACTTTTGAAAATAACAACATAAAACTGAAAAAAGGGACTGACAAAAGTGATCATACGATCTGTTACTAAGCGCTTCTCTGAAGTATTATTGATATTTATATTAAAGTTAATATTTAGTTGGGCCTCCACCGGCATCTATTACTGCTTGAAAGCGTCTGGGCATTGAAAAAGCGAAATTTTCCAACTCTGCTCCTGTTATTTTTTGCCACTTCTCTTGAAGTTTCTTTTGCAGCATTGGAGCGCTACTTATAGGGTGTTTTCGAATATATTATTTTTCGATATTATATTTAAGTCCGGACTTTGCGGTGGTGAATATAATTGCCGGGGGCATAATACAGCAGCCAATCCTTCACTATCTTCGCTGTATGCTTAAGATCATTGTCCTGTTGGAAGATCCAGCTTGGAAGATCCAGCCAAGGCATAGTTTGTCCACCGATGACTTCAAATTGTTTTCCAATATGGTCTTTTATAAGAAACGATCCATGTTACCCTCAATGAAGACCAAGTTTCCTACACCCGACGCTGCAACTGCTCCCCAAACCATGACACTCCCACCGCCATTGCAGTGTTGGGTTTCCTACAAACCTTGTCTCTGCCATCATATCCAAAGATGTTGTATTTGGACTCATCAGAAAACAAAACCTTTTTCCAGAACTCATAATCCTTGTTTAGATGCTCTTTTGCGAACTCCAAGCGAAGGGCACGATTTTTCTCACTTATGAGAGGTTTCTTGCGAGGAGTCCTGCTGCGAAATCCTTCATTGTTTAGAGCCCTTATTATTGTGCGTGGGTCCTCATAAATTTTGGATATGTCAGCTAGGTCACTGCGGATGAAGCAGATGTCCCTTCGGGAAAGCTTTTGTGGACGGCTACTCCGCGGCTCACTCTCGAATGAGCTCGAAGTTTTTAGAAGTTTTTATATATTGTTTGCACCGTCGCTTTGCTTAAATTTAACAATTTAGCAATGTCGCCAAATGATTTTTTTTCTTTTTTGTGTTTTATCACCAATTTCCGCACAGCCACAGGAATTTATAAACAACTTTCACTTCTATGCTTTTTTTATACCCTTGCAGAGGGTATTACAATTTTGGTCAAAAGTGTGCAACGCAGTGAAGGAGACATCATAATGCCATAACCTTGGTGTTTTTAAAGTTAGGAAGTTGGGATTTTTTATGAGTGTTAAGAATGCAACATATGAATAATTTTGGAGAATATAATTTACAGAATATTCTGCAAGGGTATTTCAACATCGGCTCCGCCCGAAGTTAGCTTTCCTTTCTTGTTTTATTTTAACAATCAAAGCAATTTTAATATTTATCTATTTCAATTGTAACTGGGCCCAAACCCTAATGATTTTATAATATAATTGTCCCAATAAGCAACCAGATAAATAATAACACATTGATTGATTTTGTCTACGCACTGTTGTGACAAAAATTGGTGAAGCCAAGCGCGGACGACAAGAACTGAACGCACACTGTCAACAATATACCCTTGCGCAGTTATTACATTTTGATTTCTATGCCTATATTACTAAAAAAATGAAGCTATGTCGATTTCGCGCTGCATTTTGCTCTCGTTTCTATGGCGGCTTATTGATATTGTTGTCCCATTTTATTTTAATTAAAACAATTCCATAATATATAAAGTTTTTGAAGAACAACAGTTTTAATTTTTTTGAATTTTTTTTCGATTGTTCCTATGGAAGCTATATGATATAGTCGCCCTATCCGGCTCGTTCCGACTTATATACTACCTGCAATAGAAAGACAACTTTTGGGAAAGTTTTAAGTAGATAGCCTTAAAACTGAGGGACTAGTTTGCGAAGCAACGGAAGGACGGACGGACGGACGGACGGACGGACGGACGGACGGATAGACGGACATCAATCAAAGTTACTTTTGTATATTTGTTTGTATGCATATGCACAAACTTATTTTTCAACAAACACCAACATCCGTTAAGGGCGTTCAAAGCTATGTATGCCTGAGCAATTAAAATCATTGTTGGAGAAACCTCTGGAATACAGCTGATTTAGTGGTACAATACTGTACACAGCCGTCCCAAGTATGCGAAAACAATTTTTTATGGGCTAAACTAAAAATTTTGTGATAGGAATGTAACATCGCTTGTGGATTTCTTTGAAGTTTTTATGCCAGCCATTAGCATTACTGCCCGGAACAATTTTCCTCTTTGCATTGACTTATTGTCCTAATTAAAGACAAAATATTTAAATAATTGTGGGAAAAGGTAATGTTGTGCGTATATATATAATAAACAAAATAAATAATGTGTGTTATTAGTACCCCTATAAAAAATTCGAAAATTCATAATTTTGAGTGAAATAAATTAAAGCAATATGCCAGTGAGACACAGTTTAGATCGGCCGAGTATGCCAAACAATAAAAGTAGTTGTGAAATATGTTCTAATATGTTTAGATATAAGATTAATTACTAGATGTATGCATACTTTCGACAGACTGTGTGTATTGAATTGGCTTGATAGTTCTCGTTTATGACCGATTTATAACCATAACGTAACAAGGAATAGTCTTATGGAAGTCGTTCCAAGACAAGGTTTAGAGCAAAACATGGAAAACAATTACAACGGAAGATTGTTATTATCCAGCGGACAAAACAAGAAAAAGAAAAAAGTACCGGAGTCGGAGGTAGCAGCCGCTAATAACGAACAAGTTACACAAGGGTACGAAAATATGGACAATTCTTATAATTCTGAGGATAATAGGCAATCACATTCAGTAGAGCAAAGAATAGTAAATCAGATAGAACGTAGAGTTAATTCACAACTTGACCAAATTAATTTAACTATTGAAGGACTTTCACGACAAATTTCGAGAATTACAATAGATCAAATCAATCGAAGATCAATTGAAACTGCAGCTTATATTGAACCAGAGTGGGGTAGAAGTACTCCTTTAGGGTTAAATGGAGAAGCTACTCCTTTCGTTCAAGATCAAAAAAGAGTGAGCAGAAGTAATAGCATCAGTGGAGATTTTGGAAAAGTAGTAAATGTTATAAGTGGTTGGAAATTACAGTATAATGGCATGCCTGTCGGAAATTTTTTTTAAATGATGACTGCCTTAACAAATTATTGTTTGTCCGGTAAATTTGAAATCTTGTGCGATCATATTCACATTCTTTTAGTGGGAGAGCGAGTGAATGGTTCTGGAGGTAAAGGCGTACTATTGACAAAGTAGTATGGAAAAGTCTCTGCAGCTCGCTTAGTTCTTTTTTTTAAGATCCATGACGACGTTAGAGAATTAATAAGGAATAGAAACCAACAACCCAATGACAGTTTTGATGAATACCATGATGCCATTATGTTGTTGGTAGATCGATTACAGTATCCAATAAGCGAAAGTCAATTAGTTTTAATACTTAAACGTAACCTTAGAACTTTTCTGCGGAAGCAATTTTACCTATTTGGAAATAAATTCTTTAGGTAACTTACGAAATCTTGTTACACAAAGAGAAGCTTTTAGTGAAGAATTTATTAATAATTTTAGTATGAAGGTTAACAATCGAAAAGTAAATGATATATGTATAGACAATCAAAGTAAGAACTATTAATTAATGGAAAATGAAATTTGTGAAATAAAAGGAGATAAAGCTGATAATATGAAAATACTTTGTTGGAGTTGTAGAAGATATGGACATAAATTCATAGATTGTCAATCTTAACGGAAAATTTTTTGTATGGGATGCGGCAAAGAAAATGTGAAGCGACCAAATTGCGAACTCTGATAGAACAAAACAGAAGGTCGAATGGGTATGACAATACCATATATCGTTCATATATCTGGGGCGAATGTCTCATCATAGTCAGTCATATAATCTTGAGTAAAACCCCGCGCTACAAGTCTTGTCTTGTACTTTACCAAATTACCAAACTTGTTTTATACGGAGTGGGTACTCAACTATGTTTTTGTTATTTTGGTTTTGTACTAAGGTATTTCTTTTGAAACTGGGAGTTGAGCTCGTCTTGTATGGCTTCCTCCCAAAAAGATCTGTCATTACGAAACTTAATTTCGTCGAAGGTAATTGGAATATCATTTAGGCATACTTGACATTTTTCTAAAAATCGATATGATAAATTTGGTTTAACTTTAATTTTTTCACTGCGTCTGATTTCTTCTTCTTTGTTATTTTCCTTTAACTTATCACCAATTACAACAACTGGATCGGCATTCTCAAGATCTGTGGAATTTTCAGATTCATTATTTTCCTCCAAAGGAAAATCCAACTCTTCAATTCCTCTTATTAAACAGTCCATATTTGGGTTAACAGTACTACTTTGAACCACATAATCTTCTTCATGTAAAACTCTAACTTTTAACATGTTTATTTAATCCACCACAACATCTCTAGCTATCATAAATTTCTTCGATTTCATTTTTCACAATTTATACCCATTTTGGTTCATACCCGACAAATATAATTTGCACAGATTCTATCCGGTCTATATGTACACCATACTGGGAACTCCAAACTGCTGAACAGTACTCCAGGATTGGACGGACTAGTGAAATGAACAGAGTTTTTGTAACATAGAGATCATCGAATCATCTTTAAATAAATACAGGTACTCCCCTGGCTTTATTCACCATAGAAGTAATATGGCCACAAAACTTAAGTTTTGAAACAAGAAGCACGCCAAGGCCATCAACATGCGTAATTCTAGACAACGCACAACCACCCAGCGTATACGTGGCATATTGTGGGTTCACCCTAAAAATGTCATTACTTTACACTTAGCGCTATTTAAATCCAAAAGATTTTCACAACACAATATCCGTCCTTTACCAAGTCTCTGTACATACCATCCCTAAAGATTATAAAATGAAAGACCGATTTTTAAGGGAATACGGCCACAGACCAAACCGTAAGAGCAAGAGCAGCCAAATTTTTTCACAGTATTCCATTGGGGGCGTGGGCGCCCACTAAGATCCGATATGTCCCCCCAGTGGCCCCAAACAGCTCCAACATCCATTATTCTGAGCAAAAACAAGTTGATGTATTTAAGCTTAACTTCTAAAGTGGTTGGAATTTCGATATTTGGTTTTTTCCGAATTTTAGGTTTTGAAAAGTCCTAATTAGAAATCTAAAAGAAATTTCGATATCCCCCATAATTTGGGGGCTACATTTAAAATTAACTTTTCGATTTAAAAAATCTAAACCGCTGCTCCGATCAAGATGATTTTTCGATCAATAGTTATTCTATGGCCCAAATGCTTAAGTTTAATTTTTCAAGTTTTTAACATTTTTTTAAGTATTTTTAACGAATTTATTTAGATTTTCTAAGTTATTGCGTTGCATTTTGCGAAAGCCTGCCGAGAGAGCGAAACCCAGAGAGCGGATGCCAAGAGAGCGACGGCCGAGAGAGCAACAGCCAAGAAAACTGATGAGGGGGAGGGGAAGTGCTGCTGGGAAAGGGGAGGAGAAAGAGGCAATTAAAGTTAAATTTGTTTTGGATTTTAAAAACTTAAACTGCTGCTCCGATCAATATGATTTTCGATGTATACATGCCCTGCAGTACCGTTCATCACCTTTTAATCGCTTTTTCATCACCAAAAATTCATCACTGCTGATGATTAATCGATGAATCTTCATACAAATTAGTGATGAATTTAACATTGGCATGTCCTAGGAGTTAATCAGTGAAAAATTCATCACTCTTTAATCAGTAATTCATCACTCTTTTTCAGTTTTTCATCACTCTTTAATCAGTAATTCATCACACAGAGACAGAGTAAGAGAGGGAGATGGAAATTTTTCTGCGTTTCCTACGATCGGGGACTGAGAGTTTCGGCTCTGCTTGCGTCGCTCTCGGCTCTGCCGACTTTGCTTTTGGCTCTGCCGGCGTCGCAGTCCGCTGCTGATTAAACGGTGATGAATTTTTGAAGTGATGAATTTCGGAACAGCAGGGTGTATACATGTACATATGTATATTTGGACATGTTTTGATTTGCTTATATGTACAATACATGTACATACCCTGCAGTTCCGAAATTCATCACTACAAAAATTCATCACTGTTTAATCAGCAGCGGACTGCGACGCCGGCAGAGCCAAAGGCAAAGCCGGCAAAGCCGAGTGCGACACAGGCAGAGCCAAAACTCTCAGTCCCCGATCGTAGGCAACGCAGAAAAATTTCCATCTCCCTCTCTTACTCTGTCTCTCTCCCCATAAAATAAGCTGAGAGGTGGAGGACAATGTATTAAAATCAGATCGACCTTTATATACCCTTGATAATAAATTAGCATAATTTTTGTATTGTAGTCGTTGATTCTTATTAATTATATTATTTTATGGAAATACTTTTTAAAAATAAAATTATTATGATAGTTTTGAAAGGATTCCTTTTTTAAGTGAATTTAAGTTATGTGATTATTTTGCATAGTCGGACATGCTTTTATATACCCTGCTTTGACGCGAAGCGAAACGTGTAAAGACAAATTAGGCAAAGGAAAGAACAATAGGATTAACGGTGCCCTTGTTTTCAACTGAAGTTGTTTTCGCGGCTTTTACGTGCACTTGCATTTGAGAGAACGGAGAGAACAGATCGAAGCTGAGATTTATTGTGAAATGTTATAACTAAATTTATCAGAAATTTAGGTAAGTGTTATTTTATTAATTATTTTGAACTGTACCTACATATACTTAAAATATATTAACTCATTATTAAATGTTGTAACGACCTGATTCTTTATTTCTGCTCGCTACGTAAACGTGCGGCTAGCTCAGAGAGGTTGTGAGTTCGTTCCACCAAATTTATATTGAGTGACCGCCCGTGACCAAAGGATAACGCCAGAAATGATTAGGTTGGTGCTGGTTTATTAACTCTCTAAAATATAGCCTTATTGCTATGATTCTGCTGCCCGTTGTCGCTGTCTCCTGCTGCGTTGCTCCTGGCTCGCTGCTGCTCTGCTCCTGGCGTGCTGCTGCGTCGCTCCTGGCTTACCGCTGCTTCGCTCCTGGCCTGCTACTGCGCTGCTTAGGCTTGCTGCTCCGGGTGACTGAGATCGGGACGACTCCACCAAGACCCTGGATGTTATGCGAGCTTCCCTACCGGGGCCGGCAAGGTGTATCGCCTAGCAGGTGAACCGAAGTTACGCCTTATCGCCTAGCCACCTTTATCGCCTGACACCACGCAAGGACTCCCTAAGCTTGATTTCACCACGACCTAGCACCGTTGGATCTCAGCGTTGTAGCCTCAGCCTTGTAGACTTGTCGTCGTTCGGCGTCTCGACTTTGCGATCTTGATCCTTGGGCACTTCGGTTTCGATTTGTACTTATTCCGCGTTCACGCAATCGCTCTGATTCTCGCACTCGTACTGTCCCGAGCTGCGCTTGCGCCGTCCTTTTTATAGGCGCTGTAGGTGCCGTTATTTCCCTCGGTGTGTCCTCTTTAGGCGGGTCCGAAGTCCGCCAATTTACCGTATGACCCCGTTGCCCTTGCCGGACGCGGGTCCAAGGTCCATCGAGGCACCGTTAATTCACGGTGTGTCCTCTTTGGGCGGGTCCGAAGTCCGCCAATTCACCGTATGACCTCGTTGCCCTTGCCATATGAGGGTCCAAGGTCCGAATGTTTCCCGTTTGACCTGGATGCCCTTCATTTCTCCGGCTTTCTCGCCTCCTCCGCTGTTGCTAGGCCGATCTCCTGCATCGGGATTTGTGGGGAGTTTAAGACTCCTCACATTTCCCCCTTCCTTCGGAAACGTAATGAAAGTGGTGACTTTCCCCGCCCTTGATGTGTAGACTACTCGAATTCCCCGCCTGAAGTGCGTGTTAGATGTTCCCCAGACAGTTCCCCGAAAGACTTAACCTTTCCCCAGCATGTTTTCCTAAAAGACTTTACTCGTACAGCTCCTTGAAAGACTTGAAAGATTATTTCCCCAGACTGTTTCCCTGTTCCCCAGACAGTTCCCCGTTCCCCAGACAGTTCCCAGTTCCCCAGACAGTTCCCAGTTCCCAGTTCCCCAGACAGTTCCCAATTCCCAAGACAGTTCCCAGTTCCCCTGCGTGGAATTCGAATTTTCCCGCCCAGACATTTCCCCAAACTAAAAGTCACCATTTCGATTCCCTCGGTCCGGCAACTCCCTGGAATCTCACCACGATCGCGTTTACCGATTGTGGGTTCCAGTGTTGCCATCGTCGTTGCCGTTTTGTTGTCCTAAGTTGCCTTTTTGAACGTAGCAATACCCAATTTCGTTAACCCATCGATCGCAACTATCGATCGACCGCCTGACTCGGCGCCCCCGTCCCTATTGCCTATGTCCGGCAACCCATTATTCCAAAAGGTAAATAAACAAACCAGTTTGTCACTTTAAAACCATTAATGGCTTTTATTAGCCCCTCAGGACTCTCACCACCCCGTTTGACACCCGGATGCGGTAGCGGACGCCGTCTACCACCAGGCTCTCTCCCGCTGCCTGTTGGCCTCGGCTGCCACCCTGGGCGGCCACTCTTCCTCGGCCATCTCCTGCCAGCGGCTGCTGTCCGCCGAATGTTGGCGGCTCACTGACGGCCTGGCTGGTGGGGACCGCGGCTCCGGGCACGACGTCAGCCTGGCTACTTTGGGCGGCCGTGCGGCTGGCCCTCCTGATGTCGGCCACACCCAGGGCCCCTTCTCCCAGAACTCCGGCTCCCCACCGAGCCGTTTTGCTGGCGACGGCGATGGCGTTGGCACCCACGGCGGCGGTGGAGGCGGAGGTGTCTCCGCTCCGTGCCGTGGTGCCTGCAGCGGTGACGGTGGTGGCGGCGGCGGTGTTGATGCCTTGGGCGGCGACGGTGGCGGCGGTGGCGGTGTTGCTGCCCGGGGCGGCGACGGTGGTGGCGGTGGTGGTGCCGCTGCCCGGGGCGGCGACGGTGGTGGCGGTGGCGGTGATGCTGCCCGGGGCGGCGACGGTGGTGGCGGTGGTGGTGCTGCTGCCCGGGGCGGCGACGGCAGTGGTGGCGACGGCGGTGGAGGTGCTTGCGGTGGCGGCTGCTCCGGAGGGCCTGGCCGTGCCCAGATTGCTGCCTCTTCGGCCTCAGCCTCATCCAGCGGCTTTTGCCACTCTCTGGCTGCTGCGGCTGCCCGTGCCACCGCCCGCTGCGCGAATACTCGCCGCACCACTTCTGCCCGGGTTGCGAATATCCGCTTTGCCTCCTCCGGGCGTCCCGATGGCGCTGCGTCGCCCAAACGAATCCGCCCGAATCCGGCTGCGGCTCTCCTTATTCGGCGGAATGCCATCCGGGCCTTCGCCGCCCGACGTGGCTCGTCCTCCTCGTCCGAGGAGACCTCCGGACTCACCGTTTCCGTCCCGGTGTCGATGGTGGCCATCTCGGCCTTCTGCCCTGCCGGCCGGACGCCGGCCTCCTCCTCCTCTTCCAGCTCGATGTCCGTTATGCGCTCCTCGTCCTCCGATTCGGGGTTCGGCGACGGGGACCGCGACACCAGGGGAGACGCCAGCAGCTGGAGTGCGGAACCTGAGTCCCGCCTCCATCTCGCCGCTGGCTGTTGCCCGGTGCTGCCTACCCGCCCCTCTCCCACCACGACCTTACTGTTGCTGCTGCTGCGTGTTTGCATCTCGGCGACCTGATTTCAATAGGCCCGGTTTCCTATGTTTCCGGTTCCGTTATCCGCGGTGGCCTTTTGACTTTCCCTTGCCACGGGCTTCGAAGGGTCCTCGCTTTGGTATGCGTTACCTGGTAACGGTATCCGCATCCTATGTCCCTCCCTCTCCCGCTCTCGCGCTCCTAATTCATCTGTGTGAGTTCGATACTGTGTATCGTCCTCTCCCTTTCTTTGGATTCACAGTACGCCCCCGCTAAGTCCGACTTCGATCCTCGGTTTTGGCCACAAATGAATTGTTTTTTTAATTGGCTAACGTGGGTGGTTTTTCCTTTTCCAGTCTTTTCATGTCGCAAATTGCATATCACCGGCGAATTAAAATTCATTATCTTAAAAGGCCCGTCATATTTTGGTGCCAATTTTGCGGCGAATCCTTCGGCAGCCTTGGACAGATGATGTTCTTTAGCCCAGACTGTGTCACCGATGTTCGGTTTCCATGGGCGTCTACGGAGATTGTAGTGGCGTGCCTGATCCTGCGCTGCCTTTTCCATATTTCGCCTCACCAGCTCAAAGATTTCCTGCAGCTTCTGTGCGTTCTCGGCCGGCGTTTGCGTTTGCCTTCCTGTGCCGATTGTTCCTTCGTCGTACAGTGCGCTGGGTAACCTAGGCTCTCTCCCTTGCGTAATAAAGGCGGGCGAATATCCCGTGGATTCAGCCACGCTCGTATTCACGGCCAACTGCAGTTCCGGCCACTTTTCGTCCCAAGTCCTCTGTCTGTAATCAGCACCTTGGGTACGCCGTATCTTGCGATGATCCGCTCGCGGATCGCCTTTTCCAGAGTTTCCGTCGTTGCCCTGCGCATTTCGGTCCACTTGGAGAACCTATCTACCAGCACTAGTAGCATAGAATTCCCGTGTTTGGAGCGGGGCTGTGGTCCGACGAAATCTGCGCACACAGTGGCCCACGGCTCTTCCGGTACTTGGGTCAGCATTTTCCCGGCCGCCTGTAGTTTGCTTGGCTTATATCGTAGGCAGCTCTCGCAGTTTTGCACATATTTCCTTATGTCGCGGTGCATTCCCGGCCAATGGTATCTTGCTGCGACTCTGGTAATTGTTTTCCGACTGCCCATGTGGCCAGCTGTCGGTGAGTTGTGGTTCTCCGACATTACCCGCCGCCTGGACCCCGTTGGCACGCACAGCTTCCAAGATGTGACATCCTCGTTGCCTGCTCTGTGCGGTATGTGGCGATATAGCTGGTCGGCTTCTGTCATGTAGTCTGGATATTTTTGGGGATTTTGGGAAATCTTGCTCCGCATATCCCTTATCCAGTTACACTCGCCGGTTTCCTTGTGCTGTTCCTGTGTTTTTACCCGTCGACACGTTTCTGGCAGTGGCTGTCGTGATAGTGCGTCTGCGACTATATTCAGCTGGCCCTTTCTGTACGCGATCTCGAAGTCATATTGCTGCAGTTGCAGCGCCCATCGTGCGATTCTTCCGGTTGGGCTCTCGATGCTATTCAACCACTTCAGTGCCATATGATCCGTGATCACTTTGAAGTGGTAGCCCTCCAAGTATGGCCTTAACTTGCGTATGGCCCACACAATTGCCAGGCATTCCTTCTCAGTCGCTGAGAAATTTCTTTCAGAACCATTTAGGGACCTACTGGAATACGAGATCACCCTCTCGCCTTGGTCGGAATTCTGTGTGAGAATAGCACCGAGCCCGTAATCGCTGGCGTCGGTCTGCAGCACAAATGTCTTTGTGAAATCTGGGCATGCTAAGATTGGGTCTGCGATTAGCCTGGCCTTGACAGCTTCAAACGCCTGTTGATGGTCATCTGTCCATTCCCATTTTGTGCTTTTCCGGAGCAGGCTATTCAACGGATGCACCAACGTTGCAAAATCTGGCACAAAACGCCTGTACCACGACGCCACTCCCAAATATTGTCGTAACTCCTTAACGTTGGCCGGTGGTTTTATTAAGGCAATTGCCGACACTTTTTCTGGGTCTGTTCCGATGCCTTGGTCTGTTATGCGATGCCCCAAGTATTGCAGTTCCTTTCTAAAAAATTTGCATTTTTCCGCATTTACTTTCAGGTTGGCAGCCCTTAGTCTCCTAAACACTTCCTTCAGGTTTTCCATATGCTCTTGGAGCGTTCGTCCGATGACGATAATGTCGTCCTGATACGCGAAGGCATGCGGCATCATTTCTGGTCCAATGACTTTATCCAATGCCCGCTGGAATGTTGCCGACGCGGAGTGTAGGCCAAATGGCATCACCTTCCATTGGAACAGGCCCTTCTCTGGTACAGTAAACGCCGTATACTGCCTGCTGTCTGCCTCCAAGGGGATCTGCCAGTAACCGTCCTTTAGATCGAGGCTGCTGATGTACTTCGCCTCTCGCAGCTGGTCCAGGATGTAATTTATCATCGGCATCGGGTATGCGTCCTTTATGGACCTCGCATTTATCTGCCGGAAATCCACACACAGCCTCCACTTTCCAGTCTTCTTTCTCACCATGACTATTGGTGAGCTGTAGGGACTCCTGGACGGCTCGATGCATCCTTTTTCCAGCAGCTCGTCTACCTTGGCATTTATCTCACCCTGCATTTTTGGATTTTTAGGGTAGTACCGTTGTTTGACTGGTTGGTCGTCCTTCATGGTGATCCTATGTACGGCCACGTTGGATGTACCATTTATTCCTTCCAGTTCGTCCAACTCGGCTTTTAAAAATCCCTCCACATCCTTTTCCGCAAATCTGTTGGGTGTTTCGACTATTGCCACTGACAGTTTTTCCTCCAGCCATCCTCCTCGTCTATCCTTTGCCGGTATCGACGCGCTGTGTCCTGCGCACTCGACTTCGGCCCCGATTCTGGTGAGGAAATTCCATCCCAACACCAGGGCGTCGATCAGTCCTGGTAAAATCAGCAGCTCCATTGAAATTGTTTTCGTTCCCAGTCCAATTCTGGTCTCCAGCTGTGATCTAATTTCCCCGCAGCGACCGTCTGCCATCCGTACTTGCCTTCTCGTGGGTCCGACCCTTCCTGCTGCCTGCAGCCTGTCCGCCAGCTCTTCGATGAAACTCGCCGTGGCGCCGGTATCCACCGTGGCCTTAATCTTACTTTCACCTATGAGCACCGTGGCGGACAGTTGCATTTCTTCCGGCTGCAGGTCGCCCATTAATTTCGAGAGGCAGCACCTTGCGATCCCTGGCAGCCCCTCGGAGGCTGGGGTCGCTGGGCGTTTCCCGACCCGGAACAGCACTGAACCGTCCGAACTCCTATTTTTCCGCATCGCCAGCAGAACGTAAGACGTTGGTTTCGGCATTCCTTCGCCCAGTGGTCTGGACCCCCGCATCTGCGGCAGGCCTGGGTAGGATTTGCCACGTATCCGCCGCGATTGTTTGCCGGTTCGTGGCCGCGCGGCGTACTTCGTGGTTGTGCGTCCGGGTCCTCCTGGCACCGCCTGCACACCGCACCCTGGTCTGGTCTTGGCCTTGGTACTGGGTGGCTCTGCCCTTGCTGCTTGCGGGGATTGTTTTCCAGCTCGAATTTCTCCCGCTGCTGGTCGAGCTCCTCAAATTCGTCAGCCAGCGCCATCAATGTCTCCAAATTTCGACATTCGTATGGGCGAACGAACATTCTGAGTGCCGGCGTGCTGTTCTCTTTTATCCTCTCCAGCGTTTCCTTGGTCGACATATTCAGTGGCCGCATCAGGGTCTGCATATCCACCATAAAATCTTTGAAGCTCTCCCCGTAGGCTTGCTTCCTCTGTCTGACCTGATCCGCCAGCTTCGCCATGTATCCTCGGGGCAGAAAGAAATTTTGGAAGCTGTAGATGAAGTCTCCCCAGGTCTCCCAGTGCCGATTGTTGGCGATGAACCACTTCAAGGCTCTGCCTTGGAGCAGCTCCGGCATTGCTCGTGGGATCTGGTTTATGTCGAGACCGTAAGTCACGACTGACCACTCTACTTGCTCCAAAAATTCCAGCGGCTTGTCGTTTCCGTCGTAGCGGAAATTCCACTCCCGGACCTGCTTGGCCACCTTCGCGTAGTCCTGCGTGTGCATCCTGGAACTCTCCTTTCTTTCCCGGCTATTTTCCCGCTGCCGACTTGCGTGGCTTGCGATGCTCGACACATCCAAGCTCGCTATCAGGCCCTCGGCACTTGCGGTTGTGATTTTAAATTTTGGCGTGGGCATTTTCCGGAATTTCTTTTCCAGGCCCGTTACCAAATCGGCGATGTCTGGCTCCTCTGCCGTCTGGTCGACGAAGTCTCCCAGAGTCTTCCTCATCGAATCAACTGAGCCCTCCAGTTCTATTCCTAGAACTTGACTCACCTCGTCGAAGTCTTCCTTCCTGAGATTATAAATCCAGGACTTCCCCATCTCGGAACTTTTGTTTCCTTGGTCAGGACAATCACTCTTGGGCGCCAGATGTAACGACCTGATTCTTTATTTCTGCTCGCTACGTAAACGTGCGGCTAGCTCAGAGAGGTTGTGAGTTCGTTCCACCAAATTTATATTGAGTGACCGCCCCTGACCAAAAGATAACGCCAGAAATGATTAGGTTGGTGCTAGTTTATTAACTCTCTAAAATATAGCCTTATTGCTATGATTCTGCTGCCCGTTTTCGCTGTCTCCTGCTGCGTTGCTCCTGGCTCTCTGCTCCTGGCGTGCTGCCGCGTCGCTCCTGGCTTACCGCTGCGTCGCTCCTGGCCTGCTACTGCGCCGCTTTGGCTTGCTGCTCCGGGTGACTGAGATCGGGACGACTCCACCAAGACCCTGGATGTTATGCGAGCTTCCCCACCGGGGCCGGCAAGGTGTATCGCCCAGCGGGTGAACCGAAGTTACGCCTTATCGCCTAGCCACCTTTATCGCCTGGCTTCCGGAGTTCAGCCTGGACTTTGTCGGCAAGGTGTATCGCCTAGCAGATAGAACAAGGTTCTCCCTTATCGCCTAGCCACCTTTATCGCCTGACACCGCGCAAGGACTCCCTAAGCTTGACTTTACCACGACCTAGCACCGTTGGATCTCAGCGTTGTAGCCTCAGCCTTGTAGACTTTTCGTCGTTCGGCGTCTCGACTTTGCGATCTTGATCCTTGGGCACTTCGGTTTCGATGTTTACTTATTCCGCGTTCACGCACTCGCTCTGATTCTCGCACTCGTACTGTCCCGAGCTGCGCTTGCGCCGTCCTTTTTATAGGCGCTGTAGGTGCCGCTATTTCCCTCGGGTGTGTCCTCTTTAGGCGGGCCCGAAGTCCGCCAATTTACCGTATGACCCCGTTGCCCTTGCCGGGCGCGGGTCCAAGGTCCATCGAGGCACCGTTAATTCACGGTGTGTCCTCTTTGGGCGGGTCCGAAGTCCGCCAATTCACCGTATGACCTCGTTGCCCTTGCCATATGAGGGTCCAAGGTCCGAATGTTTCCCGTTTGACCTGGATGCCCTTCATTTCTCCGGCTTTCTCGCCTCCTCCGCTGTTGCTAGGCCGATCTCCTGCATCGGGATTTGTGGGGAGTTTAAGACTCCTCACAAGCTGGACTTGGCTGGCGGCAAAACAAGAAACGCAGGAAGTTTTTATATATTTTATAATAATTTTTCTATTTTAGATATACTTGGTCAGGAAGAGCCAGTATATAAAGCACGAAGTCAAAAAAAGAGCACCGAAACCGAAACATCCTAAACACCTCCGAGACAACTGAAAACGGACATACATATGTAGATTGAATTAAGTTAAATTAATTATTTATATGTAATAAATTAAATGAAATAATGTAATAAAATAAAAAAAATGTATATGAAAATTTACTGAATGAATTTTACTGATGAAAAAAGCGATGAAAAAGCGATGAGAATGCGATGAAAAAGCGATGAAATAGTGATGAATTACTGATTAAAGAGTGATGAATTACTGATTAAAGAGTGATGAATTACTGATTAAAGAGTGATGAATTACTGATTAAAGAGTGATGGATTACTGATTGAAGAGTGATGAATTATTGATTAATTCATCACTCTTTAATCAGTAATTCATCACTTATTTCATTCCTTTTTCATCGCATTTTCTTCATCCTGTTTTTTCATCAATGTCATTTTTTCATCAGATTCATTCTTTAAGGGTATGTACATGTATTGTACATATAAGCAAATCAAAACATGTCCAAATATACATATGTACATGTATACACCCTGCTGTTCCGAAATTCATCACTTCAAAAATTCATTACCGTTTAATCAGCAGCGGACTGCGACGCCGGCAGAGCCAAAGGCAAAGTCGGCAGAGCCGAGAGCGACGCAAGCAGAGCCGAAACTCTCAGTCCCCGATCGTAGGAAACGCAGAAAAATTTCCATCTCCCTCTCTTACTCTGTCTCTGTGTGATGAATTACTGATTAAAGAGTGATGAAAAACTGAAAAAAGAGTGATGAATTACTGATTAAAGAGTGATGAATTTTTCACTGATTAACTCCTAGGACATGCCAATGTTAAATTCATCACTAATTTGTATGAAGATTCATCGATTAATCATCAGCAGTGATGAATTTTTGGTGATGAAAAAGCGATTAAAAGGTGATGAACGGTACTGCAGGGCATGTATACATCGAAAATCATGTTGATCGGAGCAGCAGTTTAAGTTTTTAAAATCCAAAACAAATTTAACTTAAATTGCCTCTTTCCCCTCCCCCTTTCCCAGCAGCACTACCCCTCCCCCTCATCAGTTTTCTTGGCTGTTGCTCTCTCGGCCGTCGCTCTCTTGGCATCCGCTCTCTGGGTTTCGCTCTCTCGGCAGGCTTTCGCAAAATGCAACGCAATAACTTAGAAAATCTAAATAAATTCGTTAAAAATACTTAAAAAAATGTTAAAAACTTGAAAAATTAAACTTAAGCATTTGGGCCATAGAATAACTATTGAGCGAAAAATCATCTTGATCGGAGCAGCGGTTTAGATTTTTAAAATCGAAAAGTTAATTTTAAATGTAGCCCCCAAATTATGGGGGATATCGAAATTTCTTTTAGATTTCTAATTAGGCCTTTTCAAAACCTAAAATTCGGAAAAAACCAAATATCGAAATTCCAACCACTTTAGAAGTTAAGCTTAAATACATCAACTTTTTTTTTGCTCAGAATAATGGATGTTGGAGCTGTTTGGGGCCACTGGGGGGACATATCGGATCTTAGTGGGCGCCCACGCCCCCAATGGAATACTGTGAAAAAATTTGGCTGCTCTTGCTCTTACGGTTTGGTCTGTGGCCGTATTCCCTTAAAAATCGGTCTTTTATTTTATAATCTTTAGGGATGGTATGTACAGAGACCTGGTAAAGGACGGATATTGTGTTGTGAAAATCTTTTGGATTTAAATAGCGCTAAGTGTAAAGTAATGACATTTTTTAGAGTGAACCCACAATATGCCACGTATACGCTGGGTGGTTGTGCGTTGTCTAGAATTACGCATGTTGATGGCCTTGGCGTGCTTCTTGTTTCAAAACTTAAGTTTTGTGGCCATATTACTTCTATGGTGAATAAAGCCAGGGGAGTACTTGTATTTATTTAAAGATGATTCGATGATCTCTATGTTACAAAGACTCTGTTCATTTCACTAGTCCGTCCAATCCTGGAGTACTGTTCAGCAGTTTGGAGTTCCCAGTATGGTGTACATATAGACCGGATAGAATCTGTGCAAATTTTTTCCTTTGGAGGAAAATAATGAATCTGAAAATTCCACAGATCTTGAGAATGCCGATCCAGTTGTTGTAATTGGTGATAAGTTAAAGGAAAATAACAAAGAAGAAATCAGACGCAGTGAAAAAATTAAAGGTAAACCAAATTTATCATATCGATTTTTAGAAAAATGTCAAGTATGCCTAAATGATATTCCAATTACCTTCGACGAAATTAAGTTTCGTAATGACAGATCTTTTTGGGAGGAAGCCATACAATACGAGCTCAACTCCCAGTTTCAAAAGAAATACCTTAGTACAAAACCAAAATAACAAAAACATAGTTGAGTACCCACTCCGTATAAAACAAGTTTGGTAATTTGGTAAAGTACAAGACAAGACTTGTAGCGCGGGGTTTTACTCAAGATTATATGACTGACTATGATGAGACATTCGCCCCAGATATATGAACGATATATGGTATTGTCATACCCATTCGACCTTCTGTTTTGTTCTATCAGAGTTCGCAATTTGGTCGCTTCACATTTTCTTTGCCGCATCCCATACAAAAAATTTTCCGTTAAGATTGACAATCTATGAATTTATGTCCATATCTTCTACAACTCCAACAAAGTATTTTCATATTATCAGCTTTATCTCCTTTTATTTCACAAATTTCATTTTTCATTAATTAATAGTTCGTACTTTGATTGTCTATACATATATCATTTACTTTTCGATTGTTAACCTTCATACTAAAATTATTAATAAATTCTTCACTAAAAGCTTCTCTTTGTGTAACAAGATTTCGTAAGTTACCTAAAGAATTTATTTCCAAATAGGTAAAATTGCTTCCGCAGAAAAGTTCTAAGGTTACGTTTAAGTATTAAAACTAATTGACTTTCGCTTATTGGATACTGTAATCGATCTACCAACAACATAATGGCATCATGGTATTCATCAAAACTGTCATTGGGTTGTTGGTTTCTATTCCTTATTAATTCTCTAACGTCGTCATGGATCTAAAAAAAAGAACTAAGCGAGCTGCAGAGACTTTTCCATACTACTTTGTCAATAGTACGCCTTTACCTCCAGAACCATTCACTCGCTCTCCCACTAAAAAGAATGTGAATATGATCGCACAAGATTTCAAATTTACCGGACAAACAATAATTTGTTAAAGCAGTCACCATTTAAAAAAAATTTCCGACAGGCATGCCATTATACTGTAATTTCCAACCACTTATAACATTTACTACTTTTCCAAAATCTCCACTGATGCTATTACTTCTGCTCACTCTTTTTTGATCTTGAACGAAAGGAGTAGCTTCTCCATTTAACCCTAAAGGAGTACTTCTACCCCACTCTGGTTCAATATAAGCTGCTGTTTCAATTGATCTTCGATTGATTTGATCTATTGTAATTCTCGAAATTTGTCGTGAAAGTTATTCAATAGTTAAATTAATTTGGTCAAGTTTTGAATTAACTCTACGTTCTATCTGATTTACTATTCTTTGCTTTACTGAATGTGATTGCCTATTATCCTCAGAATTATAAGAATTGTCCATATTTTCGTACCCTTGTGTAACTTGTTCGTTATTAGCGGCTGCTACCTCCGACTCCGGTACTTTTTTCTTTTTCTTGTTTTGTCCGCTGGATAATAACAATCTTCCGTTGTAATCGTTTTCCATGTTTTGCTCTAAACCTTGTCTTGGAACGACTTCCATAAGACTATTCCTTGTTACGTTATGGTTATAAATCGGTCATAAACGAGAACTATCAAGCCAATTCAATACACACAGTCTGTCGAAAGTATGCATACATCTAGTAATTAATCTTATATCTAATTGCGTCATTGGCTGAGAACATATTTCACAACTACTTTTATTGTTTGGCATACTCGGCCGATCTAAACTGTGTCTCACTGGCATATTGCTTTAATTTATTTCACTCAAAATTATGAATTTTCGAATGTTTTATAGGGGTACTAATAACACACATTATTTATTTTGTTTATTATATATATACGCACAACATTACCTTTTCCCACAATTATTTAAATATTTTGTCTTTAATTAGGACAGTACGTCAATGCAAAGAGGAAAATTGTTCCGGGCAGTAATGCTAATGGCTGGCATAAAAACTTCAAAGAAATCCACAAGCGATGTTACATTCCTATCACAAAATTTTTAGTTTAGCCCATAAAAAATTGTTTTCGCATACTTGGGACGGCTATGTACAGTATTGTACCACTAAATCAGCTGTATTCCAGAGGTTTCTCCAACAATGATTTTAATTGCTCAGGCATACATAGCTTTGAACGCCCTTAACGGATGTTGGTGTTTGTTGAAAAATAAGTTTGTGCATATGCATACAAACAAATATACAAAAGTAACTTTGATTGATGTCCGTCTATCCGTCCGTCCGTCCGTCCGTCCTTCCGTTTCTTCGCAAACTTGTCCCTCAGTTTTAAGGCTATCTACTTAAAACTTTTCCAAAAGTTGTCTTTCTATTGCAGGTAGTATATAAGTCGGAACGAGCCGGATAGGGCGACTATATCATATAGCTTCCATAGGAACAATCGAAAAAAATTCAAAAAAATTAAAACTGTTGTTCTTCAAAAACTTTATATATTATGGAATTGTTTTAATTAAAATAAAATCGGACAACAATATCAATAAGCCGCCATAGAAACGAGAGCAAAATGCAGCGCGTTAATCATTATTTCATCGCATTTTACTCACTCTTTCATCGCATGTTCATCAGTAAACGCTGTTCAAAGAGTGATGAATTACTGATTAAAGAGTGATGAAAAACTGAAAAAAGAGTGATGAATTACTGATTAAAGAGTGAAGAATTTTTCACTGATTAACTCCTAGGACATGCCAATGTTAAATCCATCACTAATTTGTATGAAGTTTCAACGCCGATTAATCAGCAGTGATGAATTTTTGGTGATGAAAAAGCGATTAAAAGGTGATGAACGGTACTGCAGGGTGTATACTTATAACGACGCGTATGTGTATTTAAACGACGAGTAGAGACTGTGAGTGTGAACGACGAATACGAGTAGAAGGAAGAACAACGAGTACGAGCAAAGAAGGACTTATAAAAAAATTGTTTTTGCAACTATGTCGATCCTTGCTGATTTTGAATCGGTTTTACAGGCGTTGAAAACTGAAAAAAAGAAGAATGTGGACCTTTTACACAAGTTTGTCTACGAATATGACGCTGATTGACATAATCGAATACGGCTACTTGGTTTTGAAGGTTTTAATTTTGTGGAAAGTGATGAACTCTTCAAACAAAAAGTGACGTTGCAACATTTTTGGCTTGCAACACGACAAAAATGATCTGATGCTTCACATTTTCTGAAATTTGCGTGTTTTGAAAACTACTAGAAGACGCTGATAAAGAGGACTCAGCAGATGGTGAAATAGACGAACAAGAAGAGAATGACAAGGACAACGACGAGAAAAGTTCGAACGATGATCACGACGAGTTTCGTTCTGTACGCAGCAACTAGGGTTGTTGGATTTTGGAAAAATATATATTTATAATATTTGCTGTTAAAAAAATATCACTCGAGATATTGAAAAATAACGTAAAAAATATCGATATATCGAGTATTTTTGATATTTTGTAATGTTCAGACAAATTTTAATAAAGGTTTCCTGTTGCTTTAAATTTGGGTCTTTTATAGGCCTAAGAATGTGTATATTCAAAAAAACGTTATAATACCTCAGGGAAAGAAGTATACAGCTGTGAAAAAAATAATAGCACCACCTACTCAAGCTATGTTTAAACGGTCACTGTATCTATACTTTTTAAACTATGAAAACGTTGAATACCATTTTGAAATCGAAAGACAATTAAACCAACTGAAAATGAGAAAAAAATTAACAAATTTATTTAATTTCTTAAGATATGTTAGATATTTTATTGAAACTAAAGAAATTTTACGAAAAAATAATAGCACCACTTTTCAAAAGTGGATTTAAAACTATAACAATGACTAGTAAGTAAATAATTCATTAGTTTTCTATATTTGTACATCAAAATAAAGTGTAGATTCTTCATTTAATTTTTGGTTGTGCATCCATTATTGGCAATAACAGCCTCACAACGTCTTGGCATGTAGTCAACCAAGTCCTGGCACCGTTTAGTGGGAATATGGGTCCAAGACTCCTCCACTACTTACCAAAGTGATCTTACGGTGGTTGGCTTGGATGCAGCAATTGCCTTCTTGACATCGGACCACAGATTCTCTATTGGATTAAGGTCAGGCGACTGCGCAGGCCACTCCAACACATTGTCGGAGTTTCTTCCGAACCAATCCTTTGCCTTTCTGCTGGTATGTTTGGGGTCTTTATCTTGTTGGAAGAACCATTCGAGTAGCATTTCGTACTCTGCATAATCGTATCCAAAATATTTACGTACATGTCCTGATCCAGTATGGTTTTAATCCAATGAATTGGACCTACTCCATAATAGGACAAATAGGCCCATACCATCAGACTACTCCCTCCATGTTTTATGGACTTTGTGGTGGACTGCGGCATAAAATCAGAGTTTTTGGGACGCTTGACATACGATCGAGATCCTTTTCCACCACCAGAACGTCCTTACTCTCATCTGACCATTAGATATACCTTTTGAAGTGGCCAATTAACATGTTTCTTGCAAACTTCATGCGCTTAGCAATATGCCTGGCATTTAAAAGTGGTAACCTTTCTGGGACTGCAGGCTTTTAAGTTATGTTGTCTGAGACACTCGTGAACTGTTTCATCTGTCGCATTAATTTTAGGCTCCATTTTAAGCTCAGTAGCAGACTTGAAAGGATCCCTCTTACTCTCATGAATCAACCTTTTGGCATGTCAAGGTGTTACAGATCGTTTTCTTACACGTGTTTTGGATTTTTTCTTATAATTTATGGGGTTCCTAATCATTTTATTGGAGCATCCTACCAATCGACAAACTTTTATGTAAGAATTTCCTTCCCAAATCCATTTTTTAAAAAGTTTACGCTTTTCCGCAGTGCAGTGTTTTCCACGTCCCTTTTAATGTTGTTTTTAATTTTTTTTTTTACAAAATAGTTAAAAAATAGCCCAATCTTATCAGCAAGTACTTTCTTTTAAGGCTGTTGGGCGAAATATAAGATATTTTCTAAGTAACTTGAAAGTGGTGCTACTTTTTTTTCGCTGTTTTTTGATCTTTTTTAATAAAAACTAAAAAAAATTTGCTTTTATTTTCTCTAATGTTAACGGTCAGTTTTTGTAAGTACGCAGTTTTGTATTCTTTTCTTTTATGAACATCTCCTAATTCAATGGTCCACTTTGGGCTTCATTCGTTGTTCCGTTTTTAATAACATGTGCTGAAACTTGTGCTTTTAATAGGAAATATGTAAGTATATGTGCAAATTTAGATTATTGAGTTATTGACAGCGAGTAAGCTAAGAAGTGTGATCTAAAAATATTTTTTAATCAGCGGAACGTAAGTAAAATAGAGAGTTTGTCCTTGTAGAATAAAATAAATAATATTATTATTAAATAATTAATATTAAGCTTGATTTTACGGTAGAATGCCACGTGGTTTACATTTGTCAAAAGGAAGATCGTGGCCGGATTAAATAGGCACAGGAATACAATTAGTAACTTCCTTAAAAATCCGGAAAGTTATGGAAAAATAAAGCGAAGCGGCTGGCCCACTAAAATCGACGAGCGGTGCAAGAGACAAATTCGGCGTCTTGCTGGAGATAAAAAGTCAACTGAATATTGACGTTTCCAAAGACGTATAAACCAAATTTTGAACTAGACCAAAATGGTTACATATGGTTCACGTGACGCTGTACCAAGGCTATTAAAGCGTCACATAACCGCTCGTCTACAATTTGCTGAGCAATACAAATTTTGGTCGGTCCTGATTTAGACGGTCCTTTTTTTTTTTTTTTTTTTTTTTTTGCGGAGGTCCTGACTCCTGTCAAAAGTTCTGGCGCGACAAAAGGCAACTACGACAGGTCTGCTATAAACGAAACCACTTTGGAGGATCATTAATGGTTTGTGCCGGATTTGGGTATGCTGGGAAGTCTCCACTTTGTTTTATACCGACTAGAACAAATGCAGAAATTTATATAGAGTTACTAGAAACAGTGCTAATCGAATTTGCTGGAGACATTTAAGCGGATGAGTTGATATTCCAGCAAGACAACGCGCCAATCCACACAGCTCGTAAAACTAAGGACTTTCTGGCAGCTAGAAATAGCAGATCTTTGGGGAATACTTTCTAATAAAGTTTACAGGAATGGCCGCCAGTTTGACACAGTTAATGACCTCAAAAAGGCTTTGATCAAGGAATGGGATCAAATTAATCCGACAACTCTGCAAAACTTGGCAACTTCAATGCCCAATCGGATTAATCTAATTTTTATTAAAAAAGTAAATCGTATAAATTATTAAGAAATATATTTTAAATTGTTAAAAAATTGTTTAACTTGATTTAGAATTTTCGTGCAGTATGCACATATACTTATTTCATATGATATTAAAGTTCTTTAATTAATTTAAAGTTAATCTAAACGATGTTTACAGCATCCGTTTGATGCGGACTACGTGAAACTAATCTGGGTGGGAATAATTTGGAGGCGTAGTTGACAGAAATAGCTGACCACGGACTTATCTTGGGTCTGTCAGATTTGATTGGATTTTAGCTCTCTGCTCAAAGTTGCTTATAAATTGGGTAAGAGGCCCTAAAAAATGTTTTTTAAAAAAAAAAAAATAAAAATTAACAAAACACATATATACAGACAGTGCTTAAGGAATTTAGAAAGTGTTTATTAAATTGCGAGTTCTGGCATTATCAGCTCGGTGAGGACAACCCATTTAAGCTGGTACTGAGGAATATACACTCAACAGTCCCTAAAGGAGAAATAGAGCGTTGCTTTACGGACAATGGTTTTATCGTATCAAATATTTACTGCCCAAGGAAGCATGGATGGCGCGGTAACTCAGCTGTCGCTAATTATGACGAAGAAGCTACTAACGCTAATGCTCGGCAAAACCTTTTCTCAAGCTGACTCCGAATGTCGCTGCTAAAAATTAAACAAATTGGAAGACACAGGGTCACAGTGGAGAAGGCTACTCGAAATCAGGATCTTGTACAAGCTTTAAATGCCAACATTTTGGTCACACTCAAAATTGTTGCTTTGTTAAGTCTGTTTGTGGAATTGTACAGAAGACCATCGTACTAACTCCAAATTGTGTGACTCGCAGCTCAGCCACCAATTTATGTGTACAAACTGTGGAGAAAATCACCCTGCCAGTTTTAAAGGATGCAAAGTCAGAATGGAATTAAGTAAAAAATTAAAACCAGGAGAAAAACTAGGCAACACCAGCTAAATTAGATTAAAAGATAGCCAGCACGGACAGCTAACTTCCATGTCGGCCATATGGCAAGAAAGAACTCTCGGAGCAGCACCAGCGCTACAGCTGGGCAGATCTTTTCACATATACCCGGGGAAAACTACAACCCCAACAGAAATATGTCCTCTATAGAGAAGGCAATCTTTGATATCAACGCAAGATTGGATCAAAACTAATCATGGAAACGATTGAGTCGAACAAGGCTTATCGCGACCTATTACACGGAAATGGCAGTCTCAACCATAAAAATCGGATTATGGAATGCAAGAGGGCTTGTAAAGAAAAATGAAGAACTTCGACTTTTTCATATTGTCTGGCAACTTAATAGACATTATGCTCATTACAGAGACACATATGCGTCCCGGTCTAAGTGTACACCTACCTGGTTATGACCAATACTATGCAAATTACCCTAGTAACACCGTTAAAGGTGGTTCTGGTATCCTCATCAAGGTCAACTTTCTCCATACTCAAAATGAGCCTACAACACGAACTGATTTACAGCTAGCTAGTCTTGATGTTAAAACAAAAGGTGGTGTCCTTAAAATAGCTTCAATGTATCTTCCTCCCAGCGAGCCCTGGACAAAAAATGACTTCGACCAGTTATTGGCCTCTCTGGGGCCGAAATTTTTCGCTGGAGGGGTTTTTTATGTTAAACATCAATGGCGGGGCAATTAAGGTCATGCTGCCGAGGAAAGCGTCTCCAAGAGGTCATTGTATCTTGCTCTAGCCAAATTCTAGCTTCTGGTGAGCCTACCTTTTTTCTTCTAACACCAGACTTACGCAAACAGCTCTAGACATTTTTCTCGTAAATAGAATTCCACTGAATAAACATTCGATTGAAACAGAATACGAGCTGTCCCCGGATAATTTGCCGGTTGTTGCAACACTGAGTCACATACAGCAGTACAAGACTAGAAGGAAATTTATACTACCGCCTGGCTCCTCTGTTGAAAAAATTCAAGGAAGTCTTGGACAGGAGCGTCAATCTCAACACTGAAATAAGCCATCCAGATGATCTTGAAGATACGGTAGAGATTTTCACGGAAAAAATGTTTTCGGCTGCGACATTTGCTTCAGCCAACAACAGACATTTTCCAAACCAAAGTAGAAATTTCCAAACCACAAAAGAGTTCTCATTCAACTGAAAAGAAGGGTTCGTCGGAAATATACAAAAACCGGAGATACGTATCTACAATATCTATAAAAGGCTATCAAATCCCCTAAGCAAAAAACTGACGAGGAACAAGCAAGATCAGTTCGACCAAATGTTGGAAAATTCAAGTCCAGCGGCTTCGACCAACTACTCGTTATGGAAGCTTACGTATCGTTTTAAAAGACAGGTCATCCTGAAGGCTCCTATTAGAAATCCGACTGGTGGATGGTGTAGCTCCAGTCAACAAAAGGGCGATATACTTAGAGAGGACAGATTTAAGCCGTTAAACCTAAGGCCGATAGAAAATCGAACCCTAGTCCAAATGCGCCTTGAAATACATTTTCAAATGGCTCTTCCCACAAACCCTGTAACTCTGAAAGTAGTCATGACACAGATCGGAAAGCTTAAAAACAAAAAAGCTACAGGCGAGGACTTCCTAGATAACAAGACCCTCAAAATTCTTCCCAAAAAAGCTCTTCTGTTCATAGTCTTGCTGTTCAACAGTGTTTTGAGGCTGACTCACTACCCAGTGCATGGAAATCGTCATAAAGATGATTCACAAACCTGAAGTAGATGCTTGCAGGCCAATCAGAATTCTCCCGGCCTGGGAAAACTGATGGAAAGGGTGATGCTGGATCGCGTGGTCAACTTCGCTCTGGAGGCTATGGAGAATAAAATGTACACAGTTGCTGTGTTCATGGACATCCAACAAGCTTTCGACAGGGTATGGCACGACGGTCTCCTAAGCAAGCTAAAGATCCTTCTTACGCCACAGCTATTTCTCCTCATTCAAAGCTTCCTATCGAATAGGAAATTTAGTGTAGTTGTCGATGGTGAAAAGTCGTCAAAACGTCTTATTGCAGCTGGTGTACCTCAAGGCAGTGTACCAGTGTACGTCGCTAAACGTGTACTAGGAACGACATTGTACTCACTGTATACCTCAGATATGCCAGATTCCTGGCACCGCGGTGCAAGCATGGATATTGCAGCCTTGGGTCTACAGGAGTACGTCACACGAATGGAATGATGGCATCAACTGCAGCAAATGTGCTTGCGTCACATTAACGAAAAGACCACCGAATTGCTCAGGAATTTCTATGCTCGGCTCTGTACTTCGACATGAGACCCACTACATTGGTGTGATCTTGGATAGAGGACTCATTTTTTAAAAGCACACAACGATGATAAAGCACACTGTACTTTCGAAGGCTGCACGCATGTCCTGGCTTCTTTTGCCGTAAAATTTGACCTCTATGTAGTTTCTTACTCTATGGCCGAACGCGCAATCATCTCTCACAGATCGTGATCGTTTCGATTTAATGAACGATGTGAATGAGTTGATTGTGAGTAGAGGTTTACGCCGATGGCCTGGTCGTCGGCGGCAGCGTGGGGGTCAAGAAAAGCCGGCGGCGGCGACGTAGAGTTAAAATGAAAACGGCGGCGGCAGCGGCAGGTTAAGCCGTCAAATTTGTCGGCGGCCGGCGGCGTAAGCAGTAAAAACAAAATTTTTTTTAAATAAAAGTTTCCTTAATTACTTTAATTTTTGTTTATTTTTCCTTTTAAACATAATAACATAATTAAACAAACATCAAATTTCAAGAAATTAAAAACAAATTAACACTTCTTTTCTAAAGATCATTGATTACATTTTCTCCTACATTATTTAAAAAAATTAAAAAGAATTCTTCTGCGAGATCATTACCTTCATATTTAAATTTTTAAACTTAAAAATATGAATAAACAACCCCCTAACTTAAACTAAAAAATATGAATAAACAAAAACCTAACTTTAACTTTCTATGCATGTTTCGTAATTGTCATGTATAAACATAATTTTATTAACATTATGAGGACTGCGATCGTTTTTGAGAAACGGAAAGACCATCAATGGAAAAAACTCGCTCACTAGGTGTGCTTGTTGCCGGAATACACAACACCTTCTGTGCCAGCTTCGAAACCAATGGCATTGCAGGTGCCTTTTCAGTCCAAAATGTTAAAACGTCTTGGGATGAGGACAAACTTAAAAGTAGGTGGCATTCAGCTTCCAAATTGCTGTTTTTTGTATTTTTGGGGTGTCGTTGAGCTAGCTTTAAAATTTTGCATGCTGATGAACCATCTCTGGAACTATCCTGCTGAGCAATATCTTGTTGTGGATCGCCAAATAGCTCCTTATACATTTTTAACAAAAACTCCGTTTTTTTTAAATTTTGATCACCACAATAGTCAAGCACACAATCCAGAGAGCTGAATCGCGGATCTAATAGTCCGATAAACAGACTAGCATATCCTATAGAGGGAATCTATAATTCAATTTAGTTTTTATATTGTTTTTCATCGAAGTCAAAGCAAGTGGCTCGTTGTTTGTGCTTTCATTCAATATTGATACGATTTCCGTACGAATTAATAAGGCCACGCTTATTGATGGATATTTATCTCTAGACAGAATGTTAACAGCGTCTTTATATAAAAGCTGTGCTTCAGCCTCGGATAGTATCAAATGATTCTTATTGCTGCTTGTGAGCAATTTATTTATTGCTGTTCGTTGACACCTGAGACTGTCTAGCATTGCTAACACGCTGTGCCATCTAGTTGGAACCGAGTTCTTTAGCGAAACATTTCTCTTGTCCACCAAACTGCTATGCAAATCATTAGGGTTGTTAATGTTTTTATATGTCTGCAAGGGAAAATCATCTAGCGGTCAAAAATCGTCATCATAGTTAACCCAATCATTATCTTCAGATGCGAGGAGTTCTTCCAAATTGTCGATGCTTGACAAAACCTCATTTTGAAGAGCGTCAGCTTGGCATCTTAATGTGTTTTAAATCGTAAAGCACTCACAATATTTTTGCACTTCACAACTAAATTCCCAATATCTGACACGGAATTGTAACCATCTATATTAAGCAAATTGTGAAGACCATGTCCAAGGCAGAAGTGGTTGTTTATACAGCCCAAATTAATAGCTTTTTTGACATTGCTTCCTTGGTCGGTTACCACAAAACTTGATCCCATTTCCAAATGATACATTTCAATTACCTCTTCGAGATCTGATAGAATATTACTTGCCGTATGAGATTTTGCCGCGTTTTTTGTTTCTAGCGCTATATGCTTCATCTCAAAATTCGTCGACAAGAAGTGAAATGTAAATGTGATATAACTTCTTCTTCTATAGTTATCGGTCCACAAATCGAATATTAAGGCGAAGTGCTTTTGTCCTGATACGATCCTTATTGCTTCTTTTAAAATGCATTCATATACATCGTCTAAAGCTGTTGTTGACAAAGTTTTGAAGTGTGGAATGTCATCTGCAGATACCACAACTTTATATTTTGTTAAGAAGTCTTTAATGCCATTATGGCTTATTGTATGAAATGGCAGCAGATCTCTAGCCATCCACAAAGCTAAATCACGTCCCAGCGCCCATTTTCTATCTCCTGGAGATTTAATTGGCATGGTGTTATTAAAGAAGTTTGGTAATGTCCCTCGTGCAACCAATAGAGTACCCGGAGAATCGATATCGGGTAAATTGTGATCATTTTTGAAGTGGCGACTTAAATTTCCTGTCGAACAGCTCTTTGAATTTGCCTGTACTTTAGCACTGAAACAATTTACATCTTATTTGGATTTTAATTAAGTAAAAAATATGTTTTACCATGAAAATATGTTTTTTTTTCTGTTTCTTTTTTTCTGTTCTTCCAAATACAGCTTACAAAAAACCTTGTCTTCTTCAATGGATTTGTTTTTATTAATAACTAGCAAGGTGCCAAAGAAATCCCACACTTTGCTTTTACGAGCTGTGCTTCGCTGAAGTTTGATTGAATAGATGCTCAGTGTCTTATCCATCTATTTGTTTTAAAATATACAATACATATATGTATGTATGTATGTATTACGAATAATATAATTTAAAACTTACTTTATGAAATCACGAAAGGGACGCACAATTCAAAGCAAAGTAACACACGAGGACAACAGCTGTGAAATGCTCAAGAGATAAAACTTAGAGATGAGAATTAGGAGATGGAGCTGAGACAATATCGATTCTTTTATTCGATTACTTAAAAGCATCAAACAAAATGCTATTGCGTCGAACGCCGCCGCCGCCGCCGCCGCCGCAGCCGCCGCCGCAGCCGCCGCCGCGCCTTAAAAAAGACAAAAAACGGCGGCGGCGTGGCTCGGCGGCGTAAATGTCTAATTGTGAGTAAGACTAAAATACTTGAGTTGATTGCGATCAACAAATAAAATGAAGAAAGGAAAACTATTTGGGGGATTAAATGAACAAGTTTTTATTTTTCATATTAGGTTCAAATTCAAAATTAAATTAAACAAGAAAGGAAAGCTAACTTCGGGCGGAGCCGAAGTTGAAATACCCTGCCGAATATTCTGAAATTATATTTTCCAAAATTATTCATATGATGCATTCTTAACACTCATAAAAAATCCCAACTTCCTAACTTTAAAAACACCAAAGTTATGACATTTCCAATCGTTCAGATATATGGCAGCTATTGGATATAGTCGGCCGATCCTTATGAAATTTGGTAGGTCGGATTAATTGGCCAAATATAAAACCCATAGGAAATCCCAACTTCCTAACTTAACAAACACCAAAGTTATGGCATTTCCGATCAATCAGTTATATGGCAGCTATAGGATATAGTTGGCGTGGCCCGGCCGTTCCGACTTATATACTGCGTGCAAAGGAAAGAAGGGTGTGTGCAAAGTTTCAATTCGATATCTTTAAAACTGAGACTAGTTCGCGTAGAAACAGACAGACGGACAGACAGACGGACAGACGGACATGCCTATATCAACTCAGGAGGTGATCCTGATCCAGAATATATATACTTTATAGGGTCGGAGATGTCTCCTTCACTGCGTTGCACACTTTTGACCAAAATTATAATACCCTCTGCAAGGGTATAAAAATAAACAAAGTTTTCATATACAAAATAAAAATTAAAAAATTAATTCATATAAAACAAGAAAGGAAAGCTAACTTCGGGCGGAGCCGAAGTTGATATCTACTGCAGAATACTCTGTAAATTATATTCTCCAAAATTATTCATATGATGCATTCTTAATACTCATAAAAAATCCCAACTTCCTAACTTTACAAACACCAAAGTTATGGCATTTCCGATCAATCAGTTATATGGCAGCTATAGGATATAGTCGGCCGATCCTTATGAATTTTGGTAGGTCGGATTGATTGGCCAAATATAAAACCCATAGAAAATCCCAACTTCCTAACTTTCAAAACACCAACGTTATGGCTTTTCCGATCGTTCAGTTATATGGCAGCTATATGATATAGTCGCCCGATCCGGCTTGTTCCGACTTATATACTACCTGCAATAGAAAGACAACTTTTGGGAAAGTTTTAAGCAGATTGCTTTAAAACTGAGAGACTAGTTTGCGTAGAAACGGACGGACGGACAGACGGACGGCTAGATCGACTCTCCTGGTGATGCTGATCAAGAATATATATACTTTATAGGGTCGGAAATGTCTCCTTCACTGCGTTACAAACTTTTGACTGAAATTATAATACCCTCTGCAAGGGTATAAAAATAAGAAACTATTAACAGAAATATTTCATATTCTTGTTTTCATATGTACATATGTAGTCTTAAATGTGTTATAAGTGTTATAATTTTTTAATAAGAATTTAAGAAAAGCAACGCGTGCCAAAAAATTCACAAAGTGGCACGAGCCAAAGACGATCAAACCGATCTCAGACAAAAAGTACCGTACGAAAAACCATTCATATAAACCATCTGAACACAAGCGAAACAAAATATTTGATCACAACAATCATGTATGAGAAATGTTGCACTCACAAACGATCATGTCTGCTGTTGAGAACGATCACACACGGTCATTGATAAAATGTTCACTCACAACGTTCGCTCACCGCTCATACTTTTTGGATCAAGCAAAGTGATTGAATCATACCAGATACGAGTCAATGATCGGGTGTACCCAAAAACGTTTGACTCGTTGCAGATCTCTGGTACATATGTACATACATATTGTGATAGAATAAGTTGTACTCCGAATAGTTGGTAGTTTTAGATTATAATCTTTATTTTAAAGGACCCGCTTCTTCCACAGCTAAACGCAGACCAAATCGTACAGACCACGTTCTCTCTTCTGCCCGCTCATTCGTGAGCGGGACGAATATGTGTATACATTTTATCTCTTAAGTTAAAGTAAATGCTAGAGAGGGATGACTATATTATATTTACAGTTTTCAGTTATATTTACAGTTAACTTTACCGTTTAATTTAAAGTACAGTGAGTCTAAAGAGAGTGTAGATGTGTGGGTGTGTGTGTGGTTGTCCTACCACAACTCGGCCATCTGACCCGAATGATCTCCTGATCACCGTGAAAATTTGCAATAATTTTATAATTGTATAGGTTATAAATAGAATACCAGTTTTTTTTTTTTTTTTAAATTAAAATTATTAGAAAATTCAGCTTAAATATACTTCACAATAGGTTTACTTTTTCTTATGCAAATACGCACTTTTATCATTTTTTATTTTTCCTATCCAATGCTTAATGTTGTTAATGCTCCAAACCCCTTGGTAGGGTTGCGTGATACCTGAAATCCCTTTACATCCCTTAACAAGAATCTGTCATTTCTTAATACTTTCGAAATTACATAGGGTCCTTTGTTGTTTGGAATTAGTTTTCTAGATACACCCGCTGTGCTATCGAAATTCTTGACCATTACGTAATCTCCTTTTCTATATTCTGACGGTTTTTCTGGCTGTCTTATCATATTGCAGTTTGTTGGAGGCTTGTGCTTTTTCTTGACATTTTTCTGCTTCGATCCTAATGGTTGTCAAATCTCTGTCTATCGGTTCACTGTACAATTCTTCTAATTTCTCTTTCAACTCGTCTACTATTTTTCTCTTTGCTCTAAACCAAATAACACTTTGCTTGGACATTATCTAATACTGCGGTGCTGTGTGTTATTCAATACATGTTCTACTTTATCTATTACTAAGTCCCAGTATATACCTTTCTCTGGTTCTGTCAGTTTTGCTATCATTGGTCCTAGGCTTCTGTTGATTCTTTCGACCTGGGCGTTTGCTTGTGGCGATCCCGTCGCTATCTTTATATGCTCAACATCGACCTCTGCCGTAAAATCGTCAAACTCATTAGACGTGAAACAGCTTCCTCTATCTAAAATGATGCATTTGGGCTTGATATATGCTCTAAAATAATCCTTCTTTGACCTGCCCGAATCGACTGGACCATAATGATCAATGTGGATAAGTTCAAAGGGTTTGCTGCCCTTTGGAATTGAATGTAGGAATCCTTCTTTTCCTATTTTGAGGGAAAATGCTATACATTTAAGCAGTTATTGATATGGCTTAGACATTTATCTTTGGCATTTGGAAATCAATAACTTTCCCAATTATATCTAACATTTTGTCTCTTCCTATGTAACCGATCTCATTGTGGTATTTAAAAAGAATATGCTCTTCCATGTCTGTAGGTACGTAGAATAATAACCTGCCATCGTTGCTTTTCTATAAATTATTCCGTTTCTCATCTCAAATAATTTGTGTTCATTTTCCTCTAACTGATTTTTATCACTTGTATTTTTGGATCTTTGGCTTGGCAAATAACCAGATTGCCTTCAAATGAATTTGTTTCTACCACTAAGATGTTTGTACACCTGCTAAGAGCGTCCACGTGTTGCATTTTGTTGCCTTCCCGATGTATCAAATCGTAGTCCTAATTTTGTAGCTCTAATGCCCATCTAGCTATACGCGGGTTAAATTCGATCTTGTTAAGCGTTAATGTGAGAGAGTTACAATCGGTAATGATCTTGAAGTGTCTACCAAATAGATATATTCTAAATCTACGCAATGCGTGAATAATGGCCATTGTCTCAAGCTCAAAGCTCAAATTTCGAATCGGCAACGGTTGTGCGCTTGGAAAAATAAAAAATTGGGTGCAGTTTAGCGTCCTCTTTCTTTTGAAGTAGTACGGCGCCAAAGCCAAGAGAGCTGGCGTCGCAGTGTAGTTCTACCTCGTCCTTGTAGTTGAATATGGCTAATACTGGTGATTCTACTAAGTTCTGTTTAAGCATTACAAAACAGCTCATTTCTTTTTCTCCAAAATGGAATTTCTCGTCTTTTCTTAACAGATTATATAGCGGTTTAGCTAAACTCGAAAAATCTTTAATGAATCTGCAAAAATATGAGCATAGACCAAGAGAACTTTGAACAGATTGCGTTTTGTCTGGTATCGGAAAATTTTGGATTGCGTCTATTCCCTTGTCGTCTGCTTTAATGCCCTCGCCGTTTATAATAAAACCAAAATTTTAATACTAGATTGGAGAAACTCGCACTTATCCATTCGTAGTTCCAATTTAGTTTTAGCAAGTCTAAAGAATACTTCTTTTAAAATCTAAAAATGTTCATCAAAATCCTTGCTAGCTATCATTATGTCGTCCATGTATACAATCACTTGATTGTTTCTAATAAGGTCGTCGAAAATTGTATTTATGAATCTTTGAAACACTGCCGATGCAGTTTTAAGACCCATTGGCATTCTAAGAAATTCAAATTGACCTAACGGAGTCACAAATGAAGTGTACTTAACTGACTCCTATTGGATAATTGTCTTTAATTAAAACCTTCTTAAGCTTTCTAAAATCTATACAAAGTCTTATTTCACTAGCCTTTTTATACCCTTGCAGAGGGTATTATAATTTTGGTCAAAAGTGTGCAACGCAGTGAAGGAGACATCTCCGACCCTATAAAGTATATATATTCTTGATCAGGCTCACCTCCTGAGTTGATATAAGCATGTCCGTCTGTCCGTCTGTCTGTTTCTACGCGAACTAGTCTCTTAGTTTTAAAGATATCGAATTGAAACTTTGCACACACCTTTCTTTCCTTTGCACGCAGTATATAAGTCCGAATGGCCGGGATCGGAAGGCTATAACCTATAGCTGCCATATAACTGATTGATCGGAAATGCCATAACTTTGGTGTTTGTAAAGTTAGGAAGTTGGGATTTTCTATGGGTTTTATATTTGGCCAATTTATCCGACCTACCAAATCTCATAAGGATCGGCCGACTATATTCTATAGCTGCCATATAACTGAACGATCAGAAATGCCATAACATTGGTGTTCTCATACCCTTGCAGAGGGTATTATAATTTTGGTCAAAAGTGTGCAACGCAGTGAAGGAGACATCTCCGACCCTATAAAGTATATATATTCTTGATCAGGATCGTCTCCTGAGTTGATATAAGCATGTCCGTCTGTCCATCTGTCTGTCCATCTGTCTGTCCGTCTGTCTGTTTCTACGCGAACTAGTCTCTCAGTTTTTAAGAAATCAAATTGAAACTTTGCACACACCCTTCTTTTCTTTGCACGCAGTATATAAGTCGGAACGGTCGGGATCGACCGACTATATCCTATATCCGCCATATAACTGATTAATCGGAAAAGCCATAACTTTGGTGTTTTTGTAAAGTTAGGAAGTATTTTTGGCCAATCAATCCGACGTTCACAATTTCATATGGATCGGTCGACTATATCCTATAGCTGCGATATAACTTGTAACGTTCCTGCTATGCTGGGGTAGTTCAACGGTGTCCAGGAGTTCGTTCCAACATTTATTTATGTCAGGACGGCTTCTGCCGTTGCTTGCCTTACTGCCGCGACTTCGGTCCATTTCGAGAACCTGTCTACTATTACTACTAGTGTGGTGTTTCCATGTTTCGTACGTGGTAGTGGTCCGACGAAGTCTACGTATGGTTTCCCATGGTGCTTCGGTAATTTTAGTTAGCATTTTTCCCGCGGATTTTTGTTGAGACAGCTTGTATCGCTGGCAGCTCTCGCAATCCAGTTGCGTCCAATCCAAATTCCTCCGCGTACTCGATCAGATCCGCCTTTGATGCTAGGTACACCCAGGTCGACATAACTCTCTACCGGCGTCTCCTCTTTGCAACCACTTTAACCTGCTCGGGCGCCATGTAACGTTCCTGCTATGCTGGGGTAGTTCAACGGTGTCCAGGAGTTCGTTCCAACATTTATTTATGTCAGGAGTGGTTGCTGTAAGAGTTTGACCCGGTTCCCAGAAGTATGACACGAGCGGGGTTCGGTGAAAGTAAAGGGGTTGTGTTTATTTACTTAAATTTTACAGAGTTTAAGACAAGGATAGAGCGGCGCGGCTGGTTCCGTCTTCGGCGGTGTCGTCGAGTGCGGTCGTGGGCGGCTACTGATCGTCCTTCGGTAGTTGCGCAGCGGCTGGCGTCCTGTAGATGAGAAAGAAGAATACGGCTATCTGCGCCGAGTATGTCCTTCTGTATGCGTCCCTCTAGATAATTTCCCCGAGATATCCCTTATATCTCCGTGTGTGAGAGAGGGTTTGGAGGCCACTTAGGTCTTCCAGGTTTAGGCGAGAGAGTTTTTGGAGGCCACTTAGGTCTTCCAGGTTATGAGACGAGTTTTGGAGGCCACTTAGGTCTTCCAGGTTATGAGACGAGTTTTGGAGGCCACTTAGGTCTTCCAGGTTATGAGACGAGTCGCACCCCACTGTGGGTCTACGAAGGTGAGTTCGGTGAGACGAGGGGGGGGAAAGAAACCCGAGCGGGTGGGCGACTCGGTGAACCGAGGGATGGCTCGAGCTTAGAGTCCGCTGCCACTGATGGCGGCTTCGTCGCTCCGAGTCGGTTAGTGGTGGGTGGATGGGTGGGTGGGTGGGTGGTGGAACCCCAAAGATCGGCTGGCACTGATGACGGCCGGTCTTTGGAAGTGGGTAGAGGAGGGGGAAGGGGGTTTCGCTAACTACAATGTATTTGGACGGGGTACTAGACCCTATCCCAAAAGAAGACTCCGCAAGTAACTCCCAGAGGGTTACACCAATGCGTGAGGCTCACCTTCTCCGATCGCTGTCGGTTGCAGAGTGACTTGAACTGGGCAACCGGCGCCCTTTTTATACCCGTTGGCGTGAATAAGTGTGCCCGCACCACGTCAAAATGCCATATAACTGATTGATCGGAAATGCCATAACTTTGGTGTTTGTTAAAGGTGGGAAGTTGGGATTTCCTTGGGTCAGTGTGACCCGGTGATCGTGGATCAGTGTGCCCAGCTATTTCCCGCCTTCTTATTTGAATTTGAATTTGTTTCAGGTTTTTATTCTCTTAAACTAATCTTATTATTATATTAATCCTATTCCCTATGTACTATGTTGTTGCTTTTTTGTTGCTTTTTTATTCTCTTAACCTAAGCTTATTTTACATATTTTCTTATATTGTGCGCTCTGGAGCGTCACAAACTGAACGATCGGAAATGCCATAACTTTGGTGTTTTTAAAGTTAGAAAGTTGGGATTTTTTATGGGTTCTATATTTGGCCCATCAATCTGACTTACCAAATTTCATAAGGATCGGTCGACTATATTCTATAGCTGCCATATAACTGAACGATCGGAAATGCCATAACATTGGTGTTTTTAAAGTAAGGAAATTGGGATTTTGTATTGGTTTTTTATTTGGTCAATCTATCCGACATACCAATTTTCTTAAGGATCTTTGGTGTGTTTTTCAGATTTAACTTTAAACCTAATTGTACCCGTTACTCGTAGAGTAAAAGGGTATATTGTATTCGTGCAAAAGTATGTAACAGGTAGAAGGAAGCGTTTCCGACCCTATAAAGTATATATATTCTTGTTCAGGATCACTAGCCGAGTCGATCTAGCCATGTCCGTCTGTCCGTCTGTCTGTCTGTCCGTATGAACGCTGAGATCTCGGAAACTATAAAAGCTAGAAGATTGGCATTTTGCATGTAGATTCTAGGAGTTCCTACGCAGCGCAAGTTTATTTCAAAGGGTGCCACCCCCTTGAACGCCCACAATCGCTGGTATACGATTTTAAAAATTTAAATATTTCGGAAAAGTAAAAATGCAGTTTTATTGTGTTTATCAATACCTATCGAAATGTAGAAGAAATTTTCCAAATCGGACCATTCGTTAAAAAAAGTTATGCGTGATCAAAGTTTCTATCTCCATCTCCCTCGCACTCCCTTTACCTGAGTAACGGGTATCTGATAGTCGGGGCACCCGACTATAGCATTCTCTCTTGTTTAGAATTGTTATTGAGCACTGGTACATATAAGAAAATTTATACTTAGTCATAGAATATGTCATAGAATATGGCTATCATAGTTATCATCATAAATAATATCAATCAATAAAATTCAACCCCCTCGAACTTTTCCTTAATGGTAATGCCAACATTTGAGAAATAGATTGATTGGCCAAATATAAAACCCATAGAAAATCCCAACTTCCTAACTTTACAAACACGAAAGCTATGGCATTTCCGATCAATCAGTTATATAGCGGCTATAGGATATAGTCGTCCGATCCTTATGAAATTCGGTAGGTCAGATTAATTGGCCAAAAATAAAACTCATAGAAAATCCCAACTTCCTAACTTAAAAACAACAACGTTATGGCTTTTCCGATCGTTCAGTTATATGGCAGCTATATGATATAGTCGCCCGATCCGGCTCGTTCCGACTTATATACTACCTGCAATAGAAAGACAACTTTTGGGAAAGTTTTAAGCAGATAGCTTTAAAACTGAGGGACTAGTTTGCGTAGAAACGGACGGACGGACAGACGGACGGACAGACGGACATGGCTAGATCGACTCTCCTGGTGATGCTGATCAAGAATATATACTTTATAGGGTCGGAAATGTCTCCCTTCACTGCGTTACAAACTTTTGACTGAAATTATAATACCCTCTGCAAGGGTATAAAAATAAGAAACTATTAACAGAAATATGTCATATTCTTGTTTTCATATGTACATATGTAGTCTTAAATTTAAACTAAGTATTATAATTTTTTTAATAAGAATTTAAGAAAAGCAACGCGTGCCAAAAAATTCACAAAGTGGCACGAGCCAAAGACGATCAAACCGATCTCAGACAAAAAGTACCGTACGAAAAACCATTCATATAAACCTGAACACAAGCGAAACAAAATATTTGATCACAACAATCATGTATGAGAAATGTTGCACTCACAAACGATCATGTCTGCGGTTGAGAACGATCACACACGGTCATTGATAAGCTTTGATCGTTTGATGCAACAGAAATGTTCACTCACAACGTTCGCTCACCGCTCATACTTTTTGGATCAAGCAAAGTGATTGAATCATACCAGATACGAGTCAATGATCGGGTGTACTCAAAAACGTTTGACTCGTTGCAGATCTCTGGTACATATGTACATACATATTGTGATAGAATAAGTTGTACTCCGAATAGTTGGTAGTTATACCCGTTACTCGTAGAGTAAAAGGGTATATTGTATTCGTGCAAAAGTTTTTAACAGGTAGAAGGAAGCGTTTCCGACCCTATAAAGTATATATATTCTTGTTCAGGATCACTAGCCGAGTCGATCTAGCCATGTCCGTCTGTCCGTCTGTCTGTCCGTCTGTCTGTCCGTATGAACGCTGAGATCTCGGAAACTATAAAAGCTAGAGGATTGGCGTTTTGCATGTAGATTTTAGGAGTTCCTACGCAGCGCAAGTTTGTTTCAAAATGGTGCCACGCCCCCTCTGACGCCCACAATCGCTTAAATACGATTTTAAAAATTTAAATATTTCGGAAAAGTAAAAATGCAGTTTTATTGTGTTTATCAATACCTATCGAAATGTAGAAGAAATTTTTCAAATCGGACCATTCGTTAAAAGGTTATGCGTGATCAAAGTTTCTATCTCCATCTCCCTCGCACTCCCTTTACCTGAGTAACGGGTATCTGATAGTCGGGGCACCTGACTATAGCGTTCTCTCTTGTTTTAGATTATAATCTTTATTTTAAAGGACCGGCTTCTTCCACAGCTAAACGCAGACTAAATCGTACAGACCACGTTCTCTCTTCTGCCCGCTCATTCGTGAGAGCGGGACGAATATGTGTATACATTTTATCTCTTAAGTTAAAGTAAATGCTAGAGAGGGATGACTATATTATATTTACAGTTTACAGTTATATTTACAGTTATTTACCGTTTAATTTAAAGTACAGTGAGTCTAAAAGAGAGTGTAGATGTGTGGGTGTGTGTGTGGTTGTCCTACCACAACTCGGCCATCCTGACCGAATGATCTCCTGATCACCGTGAAAATTTGCAATAATTTTATAATTGTATAGGTTATAAATAGAATACCGTTTTTTTTTTTTTTTTTAGATTAAAATTATTAGAAAATTCAGCTTAAATATACTTCACAATAGGTTTACTTTTTCTTATGCAAATACGCACTGTTATCATTTTTTTATTTTTTCCTATCTAATGCCTAATGTTGTTAATGCTCCAAACCCCTTGGTAAGGGTTGCGTGATACCTGAAATCCCTTTACATCCCTTAACAAGAATCTGTCATTTCTTAATACTTTCGAAATTACATAGGGTCCTTTGTTGTTTGGAATTAGTTTTCTAGATACACCCGCTGTGCTATCGAAATTCTTGACCATTACGTAATCTCCTTTTCTATATTCTGACGGTTTTCTGGCTGTCTTATCAAATTACAGTTTGTTGGAGGCTTGTGCTTTTTCTTGACATTTTTCTGCTTCGATCCTAATGGTTGTCAAATCTCTGTCTATCGGTTCACTGTACAATTCTTCTAATTTCTCTTTCAACTCGTCTACTATTTTTTCTCTTTGCTCTAAACCAAATAACACTTTGCTTGGACATTATCTAATACTGCGGTGCTGTGTGTTATTCAATACATGTTCTACTTTATCTATTACTAAGTCCCAGTATATACCTTTCTCTGGTTCTGTCAGTTTTGCTATCATTGGTCCTAGGCTTCTGTTGATTCTTTCGACCTGGGCGTTTGCTTGTGGCGATCCCGTCGCTATCTTTATATGCTCAACATCGACCTCTGCCATAAAATCGTCAAACTCATTAGACGTGAAACAGCTTCCTCTATCTAAAATGATGCATTTGGGCTTGATATATGCTCTAAAATAATCCTTCTTTGACCTGCCCGAATCGACTGGACCATAATGATCAATGTGGATAAGTTCAAAGGGTTTGCTGCCCTTTGGAATTGAATGTAGGAATCCTTCTTTTCTTATTTTGAGGGAAAATGCTATACATTTTAAGCAGTTATTGATATGGCTTAGACATTTATCTTTGGCATTTGGAAATCAATAACTTTCCCAATTATATCTAACATTTTGTCTCTTCCTATGTAACCGATCTCATTGTGGTATTTAAAAAGAATATGCTCTTCCATGTCTGTAGGTACGTAGAATAATAACCTGCCATCGTTGCTTTTTCTATAAATTATTCCGTTTCTCATCTCGAATAATTTGTGTTCATTTTCCTCTAACTGATTTTTTTATCACTTGTATTTTTGGATCTTTGGCTTGGCAAATAACCAGATTGCCTTCAAATGAATTTGTTTCTACCACTAAGATGTTTGTACACCTGCTAAGAGCGTCCACGTGTTGCATTTTGTTGCCTTCCCGATGTATCAAATCGTAGTCGTAATGTTGTAGCTCTAATGCCCATCTAGCTATACGCGGGTTAAATTCGATCTTGTTAAGCGTTAATGTGAGAGAGTTACAATCGGTAATGATCTTGAAGTGTCTACCAAATAGATATATTCTAAATCTACGCAATGCATGAATAATGGCCATTGTCTCAAGCTCAAAGCTCAAATTTCGAATCGGCAACGGTTGTGCGTTTGGAAAAATAAAAAATTGGGTGCAGTTTAGCGTCCTCTTTCTTTTGAAGTAGTACGGCGCCAAAGCCAAGAGAGCTGGCGTCGCAGTGTAGTTCTACCTCGTCCTTGTAGTTGAATATGGCTAATACTGGTGATTTTACTAAGTTCTGTTTAAGCATTACAAAACAGCTCATTTCTTTTTCTCCAAAATGGAATTTCTCGTCTTTTCTTAACAGATTATATAGCGGCTTAGCTAAACGAAAAATCTTTAATGAATCTGCAAAAATATGAGCATAGACCAAGAGAACTTTGAACAGATTGCGTTTTGTCTGGTATCGGAAAATTTTGGATTGCTTCTATTCCCTTGTCGTCTGCTTTAATGCCCTCGCCGTTTATAATAAAACCAAAATTTTTAATACTAGATTGGAGAAACTCGCACTTATCCATTCGTAGTTCCAATTTATTTTTAGCAAGTCTAAAGAATACTTCTTTTAAAATCTAAAAATGTTCATCAAAATCCTTGCTAGCTATCATTATGTCGTCCATGTATACAATCACTTGATTGTTTCTAATAAGATCGTCGAAAATTGTATTTATGAATCTTTGAAACACTGCCGATGCAGTTTTAAGACCCATTGGCATTCTAAGAAATTCAAATTGACCTAACGGAGTCACAAATGAAGTGTACTTAACTGACTCCTATTGGATAATTGTCTTTAATTAAAACCTTCTTAAGCTTTCTAAAATCTATACAAAGTCTTATGTCACTAGCCTTTTTATACCCTTGCAGAGGGTATTATAATTTTGGTCAAAAGTGTGCAACGCAGTGAAGGAGACATCTCCGACCCTATAAAGTATATATATTCTTGATCAGGATCGTCTTCTGAGTTGATATAAGCATGTCCGTCTGTCCATCTGTCTGTCCATCTGTCTGTCCGTCTGTCTGTCCGTCTGTCTGTCCGTCTGTCTGTTTCTACGCGAACTAGTCTCTCAGTTTTTAAGAAATGAAATTGAAACTTTGCACACACCCTTCTTTTCTTTTCTTTGCACGCAGTATATAAGTCGGAACGGTCGGGATCGGCCGACTATATCCTATATCCGCCATATAACTGATTAATCGGAAAAGCCATAACTTTGGTGTTTTTGTAAAGTTAGGAAGTTGGGATTTTCTATGGGTTTTATTTTTGGCCAATCAATCCGACGTTCACAATTTCATATGGATCGGTCGACTATATCCTATAGCTGCGATATAACTGAACGATCGGAAATGCCATAACTTTGGTGTTTTTAAGGTTAGAAAGTTGGGATTTTTTATGGGTTCTATATTTGGCCCATCAATCTGACTTACCAAATTTCATAAGGATCGGTCGACTATATTCTATAGCTGCCATATAACTGAACGATCGGAAATGCCATAACATTGGTGTTTTTAAAGTTAGGAAATTGGGATTTTGTATTGGTTTTTTATTTGGTCAATCTATCCGACATACCAATTTTCATAAGAATCTTTGGTGTGTTTTTCAGATTTAACTTTAAACCTAATTTAGAATTGTTATTGAGCACTGGTACATATAAGAAAATTTATACTTAGTCATAGAATATGTCATAGAATATGGCTATCATAGTTATCATCATAAATAATATCAATCAATAAAATTCAACCCCTCGAACTTTTCCTTAATGGTAATGCCAACTTTTGAGAAATAGATTTATTAAATGTTATTTTGAATCTGTCGTCGATCCATTTTTATACCCTTGCAGAGGGTATTATAATTTTGGTCAAAAGTGTGCAACGCAGTGAAGGAGACATCTCCGACCCTATAAAGTATAAATATTCTTGATCAGGATCGCCTCCTGAGTTGATATAAGCATGTACGTCTGTCCGTCTATCCGTCTGTCTGTTTCTACGCAAACTAGTCTCTCAGTTTTAAAGATATCGAGTTGAATCTTTGCACACAGCCTTCTTTCCTTTGCACGCAGTATATAAGTCGGAACGGCCGACTATATCCTATAGCTGCCATATAACTGATTTTATGTTTGGCCCATCAATCCGACCCACCAAATTTCATAAGGATCGGCTGACTATATCCTATAGCTGCCATATAACTGATTGATCGGAAATGACATAACTTTGGTGTTTGTAAAGTTAGGAAGTTGGGATTTTCCATGGGTTTTATATTTGGCCAATCAACCCGACCAACCAAATTTCATAAGGATCGGCCGACTATATCCTATAGCCGCCATATTACTGATTGATCGGAAATGCCATAACTTTGGTGTTTGTAAAGTTAGGAAGTTGGGATTTTTATCAGTATTAAGAATATTAGGAATATTTTAAAAGTGAGCGTCGAATTGGTATTTTTTGATGGTTGCTGTCTGTAACGGCTCAAGTGTGGCCATCCAAGTGTTTTTGAGAAAGTTTCGATTCCAAAAAAATTGGGGGTTCAAATTGATTGAAACTTTCTTCAAAGTTAGTTCGATTGCCTATCAATTTTTTGAAATACCTCCCGATTTGGCACACGCTCTGTGAGGGGCGTAGGAATTTTTCAAAAGTTAGCGTCGAATTGGTATTTTTTGATGGTTGCTGTCATGGTTGCTGTCTGTAACGGCTCAAGTGTGGCCATCCAGTGTTTTCGAGAAAGTTTCGATTCCAAAAAAACTGTGGGTTCAAATTGATTGAAACTTTCCTCAAAATTAGTTCGATTGCCTATCAGTTTTTTTGAAATACTTCCCGATTTGGCACACGCTCTGTAAGGGGCGTAGGAATTTTTCAAAGGTTGGCGTCGATTGGTATTTTAAACGACAGAAAATAAGTTGGTTCATGCAATGGCTAACGATTGGTTCAAATAATGAAGTGGGCGGCACTTTTATATCCCTTTAAACTACGCAAACTGTAATGCGATTTTCTCAAAAACTGTGGGAAATTTTTTTATCAAATTTTCCAGAAACATTACTAAAACATCCCTACATACGCCTATATAACGGCATTTTGGCACACGCTCTGTGAAGGACTTTATTCTCCAATTCAATTTTGTAGTCCTTTTTTGTATGGGCTAATTCCAGACCTCCTTGCCCAGGCTGTAAGCGATTTTCTCAAAAATGGGTTTGAAATTAATTTATAGAGCAATTTAAGTTGCCTATCAGCTTAAAGTGACGTTCCTTCAAGGATATAAACTTAAAACTTTATAAAAATCAAACCCACAGTTTTTGAGAAAATCTCTTTACAGTGGGCAGCGTCTCGAATCAGCCCATACAAAAAAGGACTACAAAATTGAATTGGAAATAAAGTCCTTCACAGACCGTGCCAAAATGGTGCCTTTAGGCGTATGTAGGGATGTTTTATAATGTTTCTGGAAAATTTGATAAAAAATTTCCCACAGTTTTTGAGAAAATCAGCATTACAGTTTGCGTAGTTTAAAAGGATATAAAAGTGCCGCCCACTCCATTACTTGAACCAATCGTTAGCTATTCATGAACCAACTTATTTTCTGACGTTTAAAATACCAATCGACGCTAACCTTTGAAAAACTCCTACGTCCCTTACAGAGCGTATGCCAAGTCAGGAGATATTTTAAAAATTGATAGGCAATCGAATTAACTTTAAGGAAAGTTTCAATCAATTCGTACCCACAGTTTTCAATGAAATCAATACTTTCTCATGATCACGTCACACTTGAGCCTTTCCAGACAGCAACCATCACAAAATTGTCCCGTCCATGACAGCAACCGTCATAAAATACCAATTCGACGCTAACTTTAAAAAATTCCTACGCCCCTCACAGAGCGTGTGCCAAATCGGGAGGTATTTAAAAGATTGATATGCAATCGAACTAACTTTGAGGAAGGTTTCAATCAATTCGTATCCACAGTTTCCTTGGAATCGAAACTTTCTCAAAAACACGTGGATGGCCACACTTGAACCGTTACAGACAGCAACCATGACAGCAACCATCAAAAAATACCAATTCGACGCTAAAGCCTAGTATCCAGATCGACGAAAACCGAACGCCAGTCATGAGAGAGAGCGAGAGGCAAACAGCTGGCGTTCACTTTTCGTCGGGCCTTTTTTTCACGTCGGTCTCCTGATCGACGAAAAAAATACCAAAAAATTCCATAGCGTTGCCAGTCTGTCTTTGGGTGAACCCTAGCGAAAAGATTAAAAAATTTAATCTTTTGGCGTGCGCTTCTCACTGAACATTATAAGAAATGGAGGGAAAAACTCAAAAACTCACAAAAGTTGATTGCAGGTGTTTACATGTGAGGACAAAATAACATTAATACTATCTGGGTGCCTCTTGTCAGAGCAAAATGTTTTTTAGGTCCAGAATGTACGAAAAATCACAATAAAAGTGCAGCTATGAACTTTAAATTGGCAAATAATTATCAGTAAATTAAAAAAAACAACTGTTAAATTTAAATTGTATTGATTTTTAATATCTTTGTACAGCGGCAGACTTGTCTTGCCAAGGTATTTGGTAATATCATTTAAAGGCTCTTTCCCGCAAATACGATATTTGAATTTTAACTGCTTGTCAACAAACCCAGCTGATTGACAGTACGACCGTAGCACGCTTAAATCTGATGAACTCTCGAAACTTTGGTCACACTGGAAAGATTAAAGTTTTTACGCTAGCATAATCGTTTGTCGATCTCGATACTAGGCTTAACTTTTGAAAAATTCGTACGCCCCTCACAGAGCGTATGCCAACTCGGGAGGTATTTCAAAAGATTAATAGGCAATCGAATTAACTTTGAGGAAAGTTTCAATCAATTTGAACCCACAGTTTCTTTGCAATTAAAATTTGTTAAGTGAATGGCCACACGGCAGCATTTCCAAGACACTAACCACTGTGAATCATCGATAGCTATTCGATATTTAGACGCAATGTGCGCAGCCCTCGTTTGACTTTGAGGACTTGCAACACAACATTTTTGACATTCAATTGAAAATGAACAGCTAAAATAAAAAGAAGGATGATACATATATAAACAAAGATATTAATAATTATTATTTTTGCAGAACTTCACATTTAATTTTGGGTGCGCTCTGAAGAGGAAAGATGAAAGATCCTCTTCAGAGAGCGAGGAAGAACATACTCGCCCCCGACGCCGGAACAAGAGGGCTAAGCCCTGTCAAAACGTCGAAGATTCGGTCAAAAAGTTGAGCATAGACGATGAAGCGCCGGGCTCCAGCTCAAAATAATATTTTAGTATTTTAAAAATTTAAATATTAATAAAATATAAATAAATACATGTCTTGGAATTACTTGTTTTTATTACGGCCTCAGCTAAAAAACAATAAATATTTTGTTAAAATATACATAAATAAATACATGTTCTTGGAACTACTTGAATTGTAGAAACCGTCGTCTTATTTGGTGGGTATCGAAGCTGATTCCATAATTCCTAGAAGGCGACCTATTCCTAGAATCCAAGTGCTCGTTCTCTCTGAAGAGCGAGACCGCAAATTAGCGAGATGGTGTTGCCAGACCTTTTGAAAAACAGCATAAAATAAACAAACGGTTTTGAAATACATCATTTTAAAGGGTGTTATAATTTCTTTTAATATTAACAATTCTTGAATTTTTTTTTTGGGATTAGCTTAACATTGGTAATTTCTAGCTAGTTTAATTACAATTTTTAAAAATAAACAAACGATTGCAAAAATATCGAAGTTTTTGAAATACATCATTTTAAAGGGTATTCATATTTCTTTTAATATTAACAATTCTTGAAATTTTTTTCGGATTAGCTTAACATTGGTAATTTCTAGCTAGTTTAATTACAATTTTTAAAAATAAACAAACGATTGCAAAAATATCGAAGTTTTTGAAATACATCATTTTAGTGGCTAATTTCGTTGATTATTGATCACAATGTGGCCAGTCTTCATGGAAATGATCTGTAAGACGGAAATCAAGTTAGTAAACAACCAAGAGTTAAGACGATTCTTTACCTTGTCACATCCTCGAGCTCCATGGTGATTTTTTCACGTAAACTGTGATGAAAAGCTATTTCCTTCCAAATTCTTACCGAATTAATTAGCTGTAGTTTCTAGAGTTGTTCTTCTTGTTAATGACTTTGTAGTTACCAAACTCTGAGATGGCGGTGAAAAAAATAGGTGATAATAATCGTTTTATGTTTTATACAATCAAATATTTAAGTTTACAATTTCCAAATTAAGGAAATTCTTTAGAGATATCGTGATAATTTTTCCCTTTCTATGGTCACGTTTTTGTGCAGTAAGGTTTTAACGATTCACTCTTTTCCGCACCACCATTGAGGTAGAGTGATTGGCGCGTTTTTTTTTATGTGGTATCCCCCTTAGGCCTAGTTCACAACTTCATTGATTTAGTCAGTTAGCAAAAATAGTTTCAAATGCTCTGGAGCGCATAAGCCTATCGTGTCTAAGAGAAGTCAAATCAACACAAATGCAAGGAGATATATCTCAAACAAATAGAAAGTGGATTGTAAAGATATTCAGAGACACAAATCAGCACAACTGCGCTCAACATTGCAAATGATATAAGCTATAAGAACGCATCAGAAAAGTGGGTGAAGACTATGGCGAGCACAGTTGGTCAGGAGCGCCCGTAGGGTCGGCTTAACATTTCTAACGTTCTCAGCCATTTGAGTCTGCATTCCTCTTCTCTATTGCTTTGCATAAAAGACAAATAATGTATTTATTTGCGATTTTAAATTTGCATTCACTGCAAATGGTTCGTCCACATTTGATGCACAACTCTTCAGCATCAAGGGTGTTCGATTTGCAGCAATGCCAACATATATTAGCTAAGGAATCTCCATAACTAATTAATTTTTCAAAAATTTGTTTTCTAAACAAAAAGCTGGTTGCAAATTTGTCATTGGAATGTCCTCCATGTAGCATTTAGCGAATTGCAAAACAAAAATGCCACAATTAAACGTATCAGTTTGAATATCGTGCTCTATCGACACGCTAGTAAATCTTCTTTTACTTATGCGGCTTAGTATATTATTGTAATAATTTATAAACTTTTTCGCATGTTTGGTGTTTCCAAAAGGATCTAAGAATATAAATGGTTGCTTAAAAATGTCTACAAATAAAACACAAAAACAGAAGAAAGGCTAACTTCGGGCGGAGCCAAAGTTGATATACCCTTGCAGAATACTCTGTAAATTATATTCTCCAAAATTATTCATGTGATGCATTCTTAATACTCATAAAAAATCCCAACTTCCTAACTTTAAAAACACCAAAGTTATGGCATTTCCAATCGTCCAGTTATATGGCAGCCATAAGATATAGTCGGCCGATCCTTATGAAATTTGGTAGGTCGGATTGATTGGCCAAAAATAAAACCCATAGAAAATCGCAACTTCCTAACTTAACAAACACCAAAGTTATGGCATTTCCGATTAATCAGTTATATAGCGGCTATAGGATATAGTCGTCCGATTCTTATGAAATTTGGTAGGTCGGATTGATTGGCCAAATATACCTAACCCATAGAAAATCCCAACTTCCTAACTTTACAAATACGAAAGTTATGGCATTTCCGATCAATCAGTTATATGGCAGCTATAGGATATAGTCGGCCGATCCCGGCCGTTCCGACTTATATACTGCGTGCAAAGGAAAGAAGGGTGTGTGCAAAGTTTTAATTCGATAGCTTTAAAACTGAGAGACTAGTTCGCGTAGAAACAGACAGACGGACAGACAGACGGACAGACGGACATGGCTATATCAACTCAGGAGGTGATCCTGATCAAGAATATATATACTTTATAGGGTCGGAGATGTCTCCTTCACTGCGTTGCACACTTTTGACCAAAATTATAATACCCTCTGCAAGGGTATAATGATCATAGTAGCAATGAGGGACAATTAAATGGCGGCCTCCCTCTTCATAGGCTGATTTAATTATTTCTTCATTCTGGAATCCATAATCATTAATTTGACATGGAACATTTATTGTTGTCACATCTTCATTATAAAAAACTAAAGCAGTTAAAGCGGCGTCCAAGATAAAGTTATGCAGCCACTTTTTATTCTACAGTGTAAGTAAATCATTTAGTTCGATATGAAATATAAAACGGGAACTATTTGACGCATGTACAGACTCGAACAGTGTCTTACATATTAGCATGTAAATATTAACATCTTTCGTAATGCTATTATTTATGCGAAAAACTTGAAAGATAACCTTTTGAATTTATCTTCCATTTTAAATTGTCATTTTTCGAGTACGTAAGAATGATCCAATTGAATTAATTCATTCGATTCATTTAAGTGACGGGCTTTTATGTGTTCTTCACGAACTTTATTTAGTCGGAAAAATCACTTTTAAATAACCCTACTTTAAGCTTTTTTATTCCTTTTCTTTGCCAACTTTCTTCTATTGTTGACAGATTTTTATTGGAAATTTCTTTTAAAACTGATTTTTTTCTTCAATGCAGGTTTTTTTCGCCCTTGCTTTTATTAACTTACCATAAGTAAGAGGGGAACAAGAATATTCCGGATGCGCAAGCTCAACTTGCCGAACCACGGATTTTGAAAGATCGTCCAATTTTCGGATGAACCTTCCTAACTTTAATCCCTGCTTTGATTTAATGACACTGTGCTTCAATGTCTTAAAAAATGATTCAATCGGACCGTTGCTGGGCCTTTTATTGCTATCGTCAATAAAAATTCCCATAACATTAGTCCAAAAAGGAGCAAAAACAATATATTTCCCAAAATAACATCTACCATTTCAGGATGATGATATATGTTAATTTGGACAGTTTCGGTTTGCTTTAGTAACATGTCAGTGATTTTCAGAGCAAAAAAAGTGAATCGTTTTTTAAATTCACTCTGGCCTGCAATCGTATTCAATGCATCCTCGCGGTCTCTAAAACTTGGCTTAGCAGACGCTTCATGCTGGCGCAAATCAAAAGTGGGTAAGCTATCACCTGATAAATAGGATATAGAATCTATAACATAACTATTTACAAATGGAGAAAGAAGAATCGTGATTACGTTGCAAAACCATTCCTCTAATCTATATCCGAAACCAAGAGCATTTCTAATAATCTCTTAACTCAATATTTGCCAGTCCTACAGTTCGGTCAATATCCGCACACATTATTTTTGCATAATGACTTGTACAAAATTGAACGCATACACTAGGAAATACGTCACTTTCGCCATATAAAAAGCGGAAGCACATACTATTGTATTGAACAATGTCTAAATGATTAAATTCATTTAAAATTGCTTGAATAATAGCAAAACTAACATCAGTTATAATGCGTTTGCATATTGGCAGCTTGAACTTATTGTCTTTACAAAACTTATTTAGCTCGCATAAAAAACGACCAAAATCATAGGCACAATGATTGGATAAAATGGCATGAGCCAGAGGGTACACCAGGTGATACTCTGTAATATGTGCAACTAATGAGTAGAGAAGAATCCTTTTCTTCACAAATTTCATTGGTTGCACTACGCACCCTGTAGCGTCTATATGCAAGGTGTCTTTCTTGATATTATGGAGAAGAACCCTTATGTGTTCCTTATTCCATAAATACACTTCTAGCTTTGTCGATAAAAACTGAATAAAGTGTGAAAAATTGTTGCATTTCATATCAAAGGCGTCTTTAAAGGGATTCTTTTCAAAATCGTCTTTAGCGTTCTCCTCTGATATTAAATTTCTATAATAAGATAAATGTTTATTGATCATTTGATCATTGCCAATAAGCGCCCTGTTTGTGTTGGCTTTATTGACCAATTTATTTCTAAATTCAAACGCAGTGCAGCCCCTAATATCTCTTTTTCGCAAGAAAACGATTTATGGCTCTGCATTGAGTAGTTGTTTTTGCATTAATGGACTGTTTGACCTCCATCCTGTTTGAATAAATTCGAACATTTCCATTATATAATCCCTGAAACTTGTAATAGTTGCAAGATGGATCTTGGCAATATCCATAAGCTCTATAAGAATCTTTATTCAGTAGAATAGACTTAAAATTTTTAGAACAAGCATTATTAACAGTGAAAAAATTTTCTCTAATTACATGCTCAATGCTCTGTTTTTCTGTGAACTTTGTACAGCATTCTAAAACAGTTGTTTTAAAATCTGGAATTTTTAATTCTGCGATAAAGATGTCACATGGCTTTGGTGTGCGAATCCCGTGTGGATTCAAATCTACCATTTCCACGTCAACATTTAAGCTTAAATTACCAATCCGAGAAGTTTTTCGAAAACATTTTAATATTGCTTCGATATGACTTTCATCTATAAGAGAAGAAGTAGTAATATGACTAGGCGAATCCATAAGACTTTTATTTGATTCGTCACTATGGTTGTCGTGATTAGTTTTTGGCGTTTCGCCAATCAAAGAGGAGTTTTCCACTTTTAAAGAAGTTGGATTAGCAGTTTTAAAATTGCAATTCCTTAAAATTCTTTTGTAAGTCATTACCACGTTTTTTGCCACCTTTTGGTTAAGCAATTTGTTTGAAAGAAACCACAATTTTTTGTCGAGCTAATTTCTCTAAAAATATTGAGAATTATTTTAAAATCTTTTTCTTGTAGAAAACCTGTTGGTTTTACAAGACCCGTTTCTATTGCTATACAAATAGCTTTAGGAATAATTCCGGTATAGTACCTAAAAAAAAATCAAAGTCAATAAATCGATTCTAAAATATTAATACTTTTGAGAATTCCGGCGCTAACTACTCCTATACTACATAAACTTCTAAGCAAACTCTGGCAAGTTTTATGAAACAACTACCTTTCAATGTTTATATGGCAGCTATTATATAATCGTCTGATTTTTATACCCTTGCAGAGGGTATTATAATTTTGGTCAAAAGTGTGCAACGCAGTGAAGGAGACATCTCCGACCCTATAAAGTATATATATTCTTGATCAGGATCACCTCCTGAGTTGATATAAGCATGTCCTAGTCTCTCAGTTTTAAAGATATCGAATTGAAGCTTTTCACACTCCCTTCTTTCCTTTGCACGCAGTATATAAGTCGGAACGGCCGGGATCGGTCGACTATATCCTATAGCTGCCATATAACTGATTGATCGGAAATACCATAACTTTGGTGTTTGTAAAGTTATGAAGTTGGGATTTTCTATGGGTTTTTATATGTGGCCAGTCAATCTGACTTACCCAATTTCATAAGGATCTGCCGACTATATCCTATAGCCGCCATATAACTGATTGATCGGAAATGCCATTACTATGGTGTTTGTTAAGTTAGGAAGTTGGGATTTTCTATGGGGTTTTATTTCTGGCCAATCAATCAGACCTACAAAATTTCATAAGGATCGGCCGACTATATCATATAGCTGCCAAATAGCTGAACGATCGGAAATGCCATAACTTTGGTGTTTGAGAAGTTAGGAAGTTGGCATTTTCTATGGGATTTATTTCTGGCCAATCAATTTTTTTTTATACCCTTGCAGAGGGTATTATAATTTTGGTCAAAAGTGTGCAACGCAGTGAAGGAGACATCTCCGACCCTATAAAGAATATATATTCTTGATCAGGATCACCTCCTGAGTTGATATAGCCATGTCCGTCTGTCCGTCCTTCTGTCTGTCCGTCTGTCTGTTTCTACGCGAACTAGTCTCTCAGTTTTAAAGATATCGAATTGAAACTTTGCACACAGCCTTCGATCCTTTGCACGCAGTATATAAGTCGGAACGGCCAGGATCGGACAATTATATCCTATAGCTGTCATATAACTGATTGATCGGAAATGCCATAACTTTAGTGTTTGTTAAGTTAGGAAGTTGGGATTTTCTATGGCTTTTATATTTGGCCAATCAATCTGACCTACCAAATTTCATAGGGATCGGCCGACTATATCCTATAGCCGCCACTTAACTGAACGATTGGAAATGCCATAACTTCGGTGTTTTTAAAGTTAGAAAGTTGGGATTTTTTATGAGTGTTAAGAATGCATCATATGAATAATTTTGGAGAATATAATTCGGAATATTCTGCAAGGGTATTTCAACTTCGGCTCCGCCCGAAGTTAGCTTTCCTTTCTTGTTTTTTATTAACATTTGCATTTTATTTATTGGATCTCCGTGAATTGAGACTAACAATAAGTATATAGAATCTTAAATTAAACAAGAGAGAACGCTATAGTCGGGTGCCCCGACTATCAGATACCCGTTACTCAGGTAAAGGGAGTGCGAGGGAGATGGAGATAGAAACTTTGATCACGCATAACTTTTTAACGAATGGTCCGATTTGAAAAATTTCTTCTACATTTCGATAGGTATTGATAAACACAATAAAACTGCATTTTTACTTTTCCGAAATATTTAAATTTTTAAAATCGTATATAAGCGATTGTGGGCGTTAAAGGGGGCGTGGCACCCTTTTGAAATAAACTTGCGCTGCGTAGGAACTCCTAGAATCTACACGCAAAATGCCAATCTTCTAGCTTTTATAGTTTCCGAGATCTCAGCGTTCATACGGACAGACAGACGGACAGACGGACAGACAGACGGACATGGCTAGATCGACTCGGCTAGTGATCCTGAACAAGAATATATATACTTTATAGGGTCGGAAACGCTTCCTTCTACCTGTTACATACTTTTGCACGAATACAATATACCCTTTTACTCTACGAGTAACGGGTATAAAAACTATCTGACAGTCAAGGTAATTGGCGCGAAATTTAGGGGCTCTAATAACTATTGCTGAGCTGGAAGGTCATTGCGTTGCAATCGGGTCCGGATGGAAACCCTGGCTAGGCCCCTGGCGACCTGGTTTGGATGAGAAGTTAGCTTGGTGTGATAGGACGCTTTTTGTTTTGATATTTCATCTTTTACGGGTAGAATGCCAAGATCTCTGTGGATGTTGTCGTTCCGAACATACCAAGGTGCCCCAGTGATAGTTCTCAGGATTTTTGATTGTGCTCGCTGAATAATGTCGATGTTGCTGCTGCTCGCGTTTCCCCACAATTGGGAGCCGTAGGTCCAGACTGGCTTAAGCGTTGAATTGTAGAGCAGGACCTTGAAGTCCTGGCAGAGGGGGAGCGCGCGTTTATAAGCCAATGGAGACTGTTTGATTTTAGTTTTAGGTGAATTTTCTTAGCTTCGATATGTCTCCGCCATGTAAGTCTCCTGTCTAGGTGGATGCCAAGATACGTTACATCGTCAGCTTGTGGAAGTGGCGTGTTATTCAGGGTTAGCGGGGGACACGTTTGTCTATTAAGAGTAAGCGTTATCTGTTTATTTTTATACGCCAGTCTGATAACCACCTCTCCACTACCACGAGATGATCAGCTCGTAGTGCTGTTGCCTGAGTTGGGCATTTGGACCGACTTATGATCGCGGTATCGTCTGCGAATGTAGAAGTAGTTAGCCGCTCGTTCGTGGGAATATCTGCGGTGTAGAGGAGAAATAGAGTTGGAGCAAGGGCGCTACCTTGGGGAACTCCAGCCTCTATAGCGTAGTCGTCGGATGTTGTGGTGTTGCATCTCGGGGCGAAGGCTCTGTTGTAAAGGTACGATTCAAGTATACTGTGAGTGTTTCCCGGCAGGATCGTTCTTATTTTATGCATAAGGCCATCAAGCCAGACTCGGTCGAAAGCCTGTGCAACGTCAAGGAATACCGCACTGCAGTATTCCCGAAGCTCGAATGCAGTCCTTATTTCTGTTGTTAATCTGTTGCCTTGCTCTATTGTTCCATGGCTTTCTCAAAAGCCAAATTGATGTGCTGGAATAAAGTTGTGCTCTTTCAGATATGGGATGATGCGCTTCAAAAGGCATTTTTCGAGCAGTTTTGACAGACACGAGAGTAAACTTATCGGTCTGTACGAAACCGGTATTGTGTGATCTTTCCCTGGCTTTGGGATCATTATGATTACCGATTTTTTCCATTTTTTTGGGAAATAGCTGTAACGACCCTGTTTTGGGAGGCGGTATAGCTCGCCGTGGTCAGGGTTCGTGACAGATATTTATATTTATTCCTCTATCGATCGGTTTACCTCCCTTTCCCCAATAATGACACAGATGGTTAAAACTAGAGACGTGTATTTCAAAGTAATCGTCTAATCGTGTAGTGGTGTGTAGATGCGTCGGGACAGCTTGTTCTGTCGATTCGGCGCTTCGGAAAAGCCGAGATGAACTGCTTGCTGTCGTGATCCGGTGTGCGAGTGTCGGCGCTGCGAATGAGCCGAGTGATGAACTGCTTGCTGTGAGTGTCGGCGCTGCGGATGGGCCGAGTGATGAACTGCTTGCTGCGAGTGTCGGGCCGAGTGATGAACTGCTTTGTCGTGCGTACGTCGGGTCGAAGTGTTCTGGGTCGTTGGGAGAGATCTACTTGGTTTCTAGTGGGATTCGGGAATGTAGGGCATCGTTAGTTTCGGTCTGCCGGGCATCGTTAGGTTCGAACTGCCGTTTCTACATCCGTTTCGTTTGCGGGTCGGGAGCCGGAAACGTGACTTCTGGGGGAACTCACTGAGGTGGGCCTGTATTACGAAAACCGGGCCGCCTCAGTGATCACGACTGGGTCTGGGCTGATTTCTAGGAAACCACACCGGGACGCCAGTGATCCTGTCCAGGTCGTAGAACCGATTTATAAACCGCGTTCTTACGGATCCACTACTACTACCAAGACTATCTACCAGAACACTTACCTTGTTGCTGATGTTTCCCCGAAGATCGTCGGAACGCAAGTGACTCATCTGGGGTCTTGCCTCTGCTTATATAGGCCCCGTTGAGTGTGCCCAGAGTGGTCGATGACGATAATCCCGATCTCGATAACTCGTTATCGGGTCACGAAATATAGCGATGGTAGTCGACTATCGGTATATTAGTGTGACCGATTTAATGTTTTTGGCGCGCGTTTTAAAAGTGCGCGATTTTTGGCGTGTGTTTTGAATGTGGTGTAGCGTAGGGAGAATTAAAGATCATTGTTTGTTGTTTTTGGAATGTTCTTTTATTATTTGTGACGCTGGGTCGTCACACTCCCCCCCCGCTTAGGACGTTGGTGTCTCCCCGGTGTTTTTTTGGATGTGTCCACTTCTCCCGATCCGGATTCGGGTCGTGAGGTTGTCCGAGACCACCAGTCTAGATCTTCTGTTTCCTCTGCGCCAGGTTGCCTTTAGGTGTGTGACCGCTTCTTCCACCCTTTTCATGTGATTGTCGTATCCCCGCGGTTTTGGTTCCCAGTCCTCTTCACTTTCTTCTGATGGTTTGAACCGCTTTGTTCCGGGATGGTCGAGTGAAGAGAGCCGCCGCGGGGTTACCCATTTTGTTTGTGGTCGTTGGAAATCAGCCAGCTTGTTCCTTTTTATACCCTTGCAGAGGGTATTATAATTTTGGTCAAAAAGTGTGCAACGCAGTGAAGGAGACATCTCCGACCCTATAAAGTATATATATTCTTGATCAGGATCATCTCCTGAGTTGATATAGCCATGTCCGTCTGTCCGTCTGTCTGTCCGTCTGTCTGTTTCTACGCGAACTAGTCTCTCAGTTTTAAAGATATCGAATTCAAACTTTGCACACAACCTTCTTTCCTTTGCACGCAGTATATAAGTCAGAACGGCCAGGATCGGACAACTATATCCTATAGCTGCCATATAACTGATTGATCGGAAATGCCATAACTTTAGTGTTTGTTAAGTTAGGAAGTTGGGATTTCTATGGGTATTTTATTTGGCCAGTCAATCCGACCTACCAAATTTCATAAGGATCGGCCGACTATATCCTATAGCTGCCATATAACTGATTGATCGGTACTGCCATAACTTTGGGATTTGTAAAGTTAGGAAGTTGGGATTTTCTATGGCTTTTATATTTGGCCAATCAATCTGACCTACCAAATTTCATAAGGATCGGCTGACTATATCCTATAGCTGCTATATAACTGATTGATCGGTAATGCCATAACTTTGGGATTTGTAAAGTTAGGAAGTTGGGATTTTCTATGGGTTTTATATTTGGCCAATCAATCTGACCCACTAAATTTCATAGGGATCGGCCGACTATATCCTATAGCCGCCACTTAACTGAACGATTGGAAATGCCATAACTTTGGTGTTTTTAAAGTTAGAAAGTTGGGATTTTTTATGAGTGTTAAGAATGCATCATATGAATAATTTTGGAGAATATAATTCGGAATATTCTGCAAGGGTATTTCAACCTACCAAATTTCATAAGGATCGGCCGACTATATCCTATAGCTGCCATATAACTGATTGATCGGTACTGCCATAACTTTGGGATTTGTAAAGTTAGGAAGTTGGGATTTTCTATGGCTTTTATATTTGGCCAATCAATCTGACCTACCAAATTTCATAAGGATCGGCTGACTATATCCTATAGCTGCTATATAACTGATTGATCGGTAATGCCATAACTTTGGGATTTGTAAAGTTAGGAAGTTGGGATTTTCTATGGGTTTTATATTTGGCCAATCAATCTGACCCACTAAATTTCATAGGGATCGGCCGACTATATCCTATAGCCGCCACTTAACTGAACGATTGGAAATGCCATAACTTTGGTGTTTTTAAAGTTAGAAAGTTGGGATTTTTTATGAGTGTTAAGAATGCATCATATGAATAATTTTGGAGAATATAATTCGGAATATTCTGCAAGGGTATTTCAACTTCGGCTCCGCCCGAAGTTAGCTTTCCTTTCTTGTTGTTCCTGTTGTTGTCCTGGGCGTGAGGGGTCGTGCTTCGTTGTCCGTTGTTTGCCGTGTCGTTTCCTTGGTTGTTGTTGTTGTCATCGGTTGCCGTTTTGTTGCCGTGGTCGTTTTCCTGGTTGTTGGTGCTGTTACTGTTTGCCGTGTTGTTGCCCTGGTCGTTTCCCTGGTTGTTGGTGTCGCTATCCTTTGCCGTGTTGTTGCCGTGGTCGGTGTAGGAATTGGTTTCCTGACTGGCGCTTGTCTGCCTACCGGAGCGGCCTGGGTTGGCTTCCTGCAACCAGCTGGACCTGCCATGTCCACGGCTCCGAGTATAATTACTCTTCGCCGCTGCTGGTTGAGCTTTTGGAGGTTCTCTCGGTATTTGGAGAGCGAGTTTTTCAGTTTGTTGTTCATTCTGAAAAATGTGCGTATAGTTTTAGCTTGTTTTTTTTTTTTTTTTTTTTTTTTGGGTTTGTCGTGTTTGTTAGTCGAGGTTTTCTACATGGGGTTTTAGTTCGTTTATGTAGGCTCTGTGCGTCTTCCCGGTCACCGTGTGTTTTATTGTTGCAATCACCGCTGATATGAAGCCTGTTACTTTGAATGGGCCTTCGTATTTTGGTGCTAGCTTGGCCGCGAATCCGGTTGCTGCTTTTGACAAGGGGTGTTGTCTTTCCCATACTAGCTCTCCTATTTTGGGTTTCCAGTCCCTTTTCCGGAGGTTGTATGATCTAGCTTGATCCTGTGCTGCCTTTCCCATGTTTAGGTGTGCTAGTTTCCTTGTATCCATTATCCTTTCCCATCGTGCCTCCACGGTCTCCTCTATGATTCCGGATCCTTGAGTGTTTTCGGCAAACAGGCTTCCTGGTAGTCTGATTTCCCGTCCGTATAGTAGATATGCCGGGCTATACCCAGTTGATTCCGATCTGCTACTGTTGATTGCTAGCGAGATTTCAGGTAGCCAGTCGTCCCATCTTGTGTGCTCTGTTCCTGAGAATTGGGCTATCATTGTTTTTATCGTGCGGTTTGCCCTTTCTGCTGGGTTTTCCTGAGGGGTGTATGGGGCTGTTAGTTGGTGAGCAATCCCCCATTTCTGTAGTTGTGCCTTGAACTTGTTGCTTGTGAATTGTACTCCATTGTCTGAGATTAGGTTTTTTGGAGTTCCAAACCGTGATATGATTTGTTCCCTGAGGACCTTTAATACGATTTCCGTGGTCGCTTTCCGGACGGCTGCTATCTCCACCCACTTCGTGAATTTATCGAACATTACTAATAACATGTTATTACCGTGGCTAGACCGCGGTAGTGGCCCCACAAAGTCTATGCACAAGGTTTCACAGGGTGTTTTCGCGATCTGTGACAACATTTTCCCAGTTGCTTGTTGTTGTGATGTCTTATACCGTTGACATGTTTCGCAGCTTCGTACGTGCTGCTGTATGTCTCTGTGCATCCCTTGCCAGTAGTATGTTGCCATTATCCGGTGTTTTGTTTTTCTGACGCCTAGGTGTCCTGCTGTTGCTTCGCTGTGGTTTTCTCGTAGTACTCGTGCTCGTTGACTCCTCGCCACGCATAGTTTCCATGGCTGTGTGTCCTCGTCTGCAGCCCATGACGGTAGATGTCTGTATAGTTTTCCGTTGATTATCGCGTAATCTGGCCATGTTTCAGGATTTCTTTCCAAGTCTAGGAGTTTCTGTTTAATCCAGAGGTCTTCTTCGAGCTCGGCTCCGTGAGCTTCTTCTTCTGGCATTCTGGATAGTGCATCTGCAACGACATTGAGCTTTCCTTTGCGATAGCGTATTTCGAACGAGTATGGCTGCATTGCCAACGCCCATCTGGCAATCCGACCTGACGGGCTCTCTATCGAGTTTAGCCATTTTAGCGCCTGATGATCAGTGATGACTTTAAAGTGATACCCTTCCAAGTACATCCTCATTTTCTGGATGCCCCAGTGGATTGCCAGGCATTCTTTTTCGGTCGCTGAGTAATTTTGCTCTGTCTTTGTGAGCTTCCCGACTGGCGTATGATATTACATGCTCGCCGTTTTCCTCCTCTTGGGTCAGGACCGCTCCTAATCTGCAGTTGCTGGCGTCCGTCTGAAGTATAAACGTTTTCCCAAAATCCGGGCAAGTCAGTACCGGTGCTTCCGTTAGTGCTTTTTTTAGGTTTTGCATTGCTTTCTCTGTCTCTTCGCTCCACTTAAACTTTGTGTCTTTTTTGACTAAGTACAATGGTTGTGCCAGTTCCGTGAAGTTCGGGACGAACCTTCTGTACCATGACGCTACTCCCAGAAAGCTGTGTACTTGCTTTGTTGTTTGTGGGTTTGGCATGTCTAGGATTGTGGCTATCTTTCCCGGGTCAGTGTGTATCCCCCTTGCGCTCACAACATGGCCTAGGTAGTTTCCTTGAAGAAGTGGCATTTCTCTGTGTTTATCCTCAAGTTTGCCTTGCGTAGTCTGCTCATTACTTCCTGTAGTTTTTCTAGGTGTTCCCTTTTGGTGCGCCCGATGACCACTATATCATCAAGGTATGCGAATGCAAAGGATTCCATCTCCGGTCCTATGACTGAGTCCAGGGCTCTTTGAAACGTGGCTGGTGCTGTGTGTAGGCCGAAAGGCATTACCTTCCACTGAAACAGTCCGCGACCTGGCACGGTGAAAGCGGTGTACTGTTTGCTCCCTTTATCCATTGGTATTTGCCAGTAGCCACTTTTTAAGTCGAGTTTACTTATATACTTGGCCTCCCGTAGTTGGTTGAGTATGTGATCCATTCGGGGTACCGGGTATGCGTCTCGTTCTGAGTGCTCGTTCAGCTGCCTGTAGTCTATGCAAAGTCTCCATTCTTTGTTTTTCTTTTCTACGATTACTACTGGCGAGCTGTAAGCGGAATGTGAGGGTTCGATGAGATCCTGAGATAGGAGGTCGTCCACTTGTTTGTTTATTATTGCTTGCATGGCCGGGTTTCGAGGGTAATACCTCTGTTTAATTGGGCGATCGTGCTTCATAAAGATCTTATGCGTGGCAATGTGGCTGACTCCCTTGATTTGACTCATCATATCCAATTCCTTTTTGAGGGTTTCTTGGATCTCTGCGTCTGTTAAATCGCCTGTCGCTAGTGATCCGATGCCGTGGCTCTTCCGTTTTCTGTATTTTGTTTCTTTTTTCCTGTGCATTCTTGCTGTGATGCCTCCGCATTGTAGTGTCGCGTTACATTGTTCCAAGAAGTCTATCCCCAGTAGTAGGTCGCCGATTACTTCTTCGAGGATTAGCAGCGTCATCGTGCTTGTTTGGTTCCCGAGATGTATTGGTACTTCCAGTGCCTCTGTGACCGTTCTGTTTGTCCCGTCTGCTAGTCTAATGGCTTCGGTTACTTGCTTCCTTATTACATGCCTTGCAATGTTGTTGGCTAGCTTCCTGGCGATGAAACTTCTTGTTACTCCCGTGTCTATGGCCCCGCGAACTCTTGTGTTGCCTATATTCACTTGTGCAATCAGTCGTCGGCCGTTGAAGTTTATTGCTGTTGCGGGTGTGGTGTTTGCCCTGGGTGCCCGCTCTGATCCCATGGGCCTCTGGCGTTTCCCGCCGTTTCATTCCGTCGACAGCAATGGATTGTGCGTATTCCATCATGTCCGCATATCCAGCAATATATTCTTGGTGTGTTGTTGCACTGCTGTCCTATGTGTCCTTCTTCTTTGCACCTTGAACATCTATTATTCATGCTGGATGATCTTGTGATTCCTCGGTTCAGTGTTTGTGGTTGTTCCTGGGGTCTCCATTGGTTTCTTGTTTGTCTCCCGAAATTTCTTTGCTAACTGCAGGTATTCTGCTAGGGTTCGGCATTCTCCCCGTTTAGCATACTTTTTAAATTCCACACGACTGTTCCGGTAGACCCACTCTAGTTTTTTTCCTTCCGTGAGTGTGGTAAATCTCATAATCTTCCGTAGTTCCCGCGCGTAGTCTTTTGCTGGCTCGTTTGTACCCTGGTGTCTGCGTGTTATGTTTTCCATCGCTCTCTCTTCGTGGTCCGTTGGTCTGTAGTATCCCAGGAATTCCTTTTTAAAGTTTTCCCACGATGGCATTGCGGTAGGATGGGTGTGCCACCAGTCCAGGGCACAGTCTCTGAGCAAAATTACCATAGCTCCTGCTGGGTGGTCGAGCTCTATCCCATAGGCCTTCGCCAGCTCTTCCATTCTAGAAATGAATTCTGTCGGGTCGCCCGTGCCGTCGTAAAATTCTCCCCAGCTTCGTATTACTCCCATTGTGGCCACTTTGTCGGTCTTTCTGGGCTCGGGTGCGGGTTTTCCGTTGCTTGTCTCTTGTTTGTCTGGTATCTGTAACAAGTTCTGGTTTTTCTCCATTCCGTCGGGTGCTGGTGATGGGGTTCTCGCGTGCTTCTGTGCTAGGTCTTGGAGATGTTTGGTGGTTTCTTCGCTGTGTGCACCGCTCTTGATTAACTCCGACATTTGTTTCCGCATGACCTCGCACCGCGTTTCTGGCTTGATGTCGAATTCCCTCAGATAGATTTCCAGTTGGGCCTTGTTGCAATTGCTGATCCAGCTTCGAGTCAGCTTGTCTTCCATGTTGCTGTGTTGCTGTGTTGAGGAAGAGGGTAAACGATCTTTGTTGGTATTTTGAGGTTTCTATCTGTTTGTTTTTAATCTGCTCGGGCGCCACTGTAACGACCCTGTTTTGGGAGGCGGTATAGCTCGCCGTGGTCAGGGTTCGTGACAGATATTTATATTTATTCCTCTATAGATCGGTTTACCTCCCTTTCCCCAATAATGACACAGATGGGTAAAACTAGAGACGTATAATCGTGTAGTGGTGTGTAGATGCGTCGGGACTGCTTGTTCTGTCGATTCGGCGCTTCGGAAAAGCCGAGATGATGGGCCGAGTGATGAACTGCTTGCTGCGAGTGTCGGCGCTGCGGATGGGCCGAATGATGAACTGCTTGCTGTGAGTGTCGGTGCCGCGGATGGGCCGAGTGATGAACTGCTTTGTCGTGCGTACGTCGGGTCGAAGTGTTCTGGGTCGTTGGGAGAGATCTACTTGGTTTCTAGTGGGATTCGGGAATGTAGGGCATCGTTAGTTTCGGTCTGCCGGGCATCGTTAGGTTCGAACTGCCGTTTCTACATCCGTTTCGTTTCCGGGTCGGGAGCCGGAAACGTGACTTCTGGGGGAACTCACTGAGGTGGGCCTGTATTACGAAAACCGGGCCGCCTCAGTGATCACGACTGGGTCTGGGCTGATTTCTAGGAAAACCACCGGGACGCCAGTGATCCTGTCCAGGTCGTAGAACCGATTTATAAACCGCGTTCTTACGGATCCACTACTACTACCAAGACTATCTACCAGAACACTTACCTTGTTGCTGATGTTTCCTCGAAGATCGTCGGAACGCCCGTGACTCATCTGGGGTCTTGCCTCTGCTTATATAGGCCCCGTTGAGTGTGCCCAGAGTGGTCGATGACGATAATCCCGATCTCGATAACTCGTTATCGGGTCACGAAATATAGCGATGGTAGTCGACTATCGGTATATTAGTGTGACCGATTTAATGTTTTTTGGCGCGCGTTTTAAAAGTGCGCGATTTTGGCGTGTGTTTTGAATGTGGTGTAGCGTAGGGAGAATTAAAGATCATTGTTTGTTGTTTTTGGAATGTTCTTTTATTATTTGTGACGCTGGGTCGTCACACTCCCCCCGCTTAGGACGTTGGTGTCTCCCCGGTGTTTTTTTGGATGTGTCCACTTCTCCCGATCCGGATTCGGGTCGGAGGTTGTCCGAGACCACCAGTCTAGATCTTCTGTTCCTCTGCGCCAGGTTGCCTTTAGGTGTGACCGCTTCTTCCACCCTTTTCATGTGATTGTCGTATCCCCGCGGTTTTGGTTCCCAGTCCTCTTCACTTTCTTCTGATGGTTTGAACCGCTTTGTTCCGGGATGGTCGAGTGAAGAGAGCCGCCGCGGGGTTACCCATTTTGTTTGTGGTCGTTGGAAATCAGCCAGCTTGTTCCTTTTTATACCCTTGCAGAGGGTATTATAATTTTGGTCAAAAGTGTGCAACGCAGTGAAGGAGACATCTCCGACCCTATAAAGTATATATATTCTTGATCAGGATCATCTCCTGAGTTGATATAGCCATGTCCGTCTGTCCGTCTGTCTGTCCGTCTGTCTGTTTCTACGCGAACTAGTCTCTCAGTTTTAAAGATATCGAATTCAAACTTTGCACACAACCTTCTTTCCTTTGCACGCAGTATATAAGTCAGAACGGCCAGGATCGGACAACTATATCCTATAGCTGCCATATAACTGATTGATCGGAAATGCCATAACTTTAGTGTTTGTTAAGTTAGGAAGTTGGGATTTCCTTTGGGTATTTTATTTGGCCAGTCAATTCGACCTACCAAATTTCATAAGGATCGGCCGACTATATCCTATAGCTGCCATATAACTGATTGATCGGTACTGCCATAACTTTGGGATTTGTAAAGTTAGGAAGTTGGGATTTTCTATGGCTTTTATATTTGGCCAATCAATCTGACCTACCAAATTTCATAAGGATCGGCTGACTATATCCTATAGCTGCTATATAACTGATTGATCGGTAATGCCATAACTTTGGGATTTGTAAAGTTAGGAAGTTGGGATTTTCTATGGGTTTTATATTTGGCCAATCAATCTGACCCACTAAATTGCATAGGGATCGGCCGACTATATCCTATAGCCGCCACTTAACTGAACGATTGGAAATGCCATAACTTTGGTGTTTTTAAAGTTAGAAAGTTGGGATTTTTTATGAGTGTTAAGAATGCATCATATGAATAATTTTGGAGAATATAATTCGGAATATTCTGCAAGGGTATTTCAACTTCGGCTCCGCCCGGTTAGCTTTCCCTTTCTTGTTGTTCCTGTTGTTGTCCTGGGCGTGAGGGGTCGTGCTTCGTTGTCCGTTGTTTGCCGTGTCGTTTCCTTGGTTGTTGTTGTTGGCATCGGTTGCCGTTTTGTTGCCGTGGTCGTTTTCCTGGTTGTTGGTGCTGTTACTGTTTGCCGTGTTGTTGCCCTGGTCGTTTCCCTGGTTGTTGGTGTCGCCATCGTTTGCCGTGTTGTTGCCGTGGTCGGTGTAGGAATTGGTTTCCTGACTGGCGCTTGTCTGCCTACCGGAGCGGCCTGGGTTGGCTTCCTGCAACCAGCTGGACCTGCCATGTCCACGGCTCCGAGTATAATTACTCTTCGCCGCTGCTGGTTGAGCTTTTGGAGGTTCTCTCGGTATTTGGAGAGCGAGTTTTTCAGTTTGTTGTTCATTCTGAAAAATGTGCGTATAGTTTTAGCTTGTTTTTTTTTTTTTTTTTTTTTGGGTTGGTCGTGTTTGTTAGTCGAGGTTTTCTACATGGGGTTTTAGTTCGTTTATGTAGGCTCTGTGCGTCTTCCCGGTCACCGTGTGTTTTATTGTTGCAATCACCGCTGATATGAAGCCTGTTACTTTGAATGGGCCTTCGTATTTTGGTGCTAGCTTGGCCGCGAATCCGGTTGCTGCTTTTGACAAGGGGTGTTGTCTTTCCCATACTAGCTCTCCTATTTTGGGTTTCCAGTCCCTTTTCCGGAGGTTGTATGATCTAGCTTGATCCTGTGCTGCCTTTCCCATGTTTAGGTGTGCTAGTTTCCTTGTATCCATTATCCTTTCCCATCGTGCCTCCACGGTCTCCTCTATGATTCCGGATCCTTGAGTGTTTTCGGCAAACAGGCTTCCTGGTAGTCTGATTTCCCGTCCGTATAGTAGATATGCCGGGCTATACCCTGTTGATTCCGATCTGCTACTGTTGATTGCTAGCGAGATTTCAGGTAGCCAGTCGTCCCATCTTGTGTGCTATGTTCCTGAGAATTGGGCTATCATTGTTTTTATCGTGCGGTTTGCCCTTTCTGCTGGGTTTTCCTGAGGGGTGTATGGGGCTGTTAGTTGGTGAGCAATCCCCCATTTCTGTAGTTGTGCCTTGAACTTGTTGCTTGTGAATTGTACTCCATTGTCTGAGATTAGGTTTTTTGGAGTTCCAAACCGTGATATGATTTGTTCCCTGAGGACCTTTAATACGATTTCCGTGGTCGCTTTCCGGACGGCTGCTATCTCCACCCACTTCGTGAATTTATCGAACATTACTAATAACATGTTATTACCGTGGCTAGACCGCGGTAGTGGCCCCACAAAGTCTATGCACAAGGTTTCACAGGGTGTTTTCGCGATCTGTGACAACATTTTCCCAGTTGCTTGTTGTTGTGATGTCTTATACCGTTGACATGTTTCGCAGCTTCGTACGTGCTGCTGTATGTCTCTGTGCATCCCTTGCCAGTAGTATGTTGCCATTATCCGGTGTTTTGTTTTTCTGACGCCTAGGTGTCCTGCTGTTGCTTCGCTGTGTTTTTCTCGTAGTACTCGTGCTCGTTGACTCCTCGCCACGCATAGTTTCCATGGCTGTGTGTCCTCGTCTGCAGCCCATGACGGTAGATGTCTGTATAGTTTTCCGTTGATTATCGCGTAATCTGGCCATGTTTCAGGATTTCTTTCCAAGTCTAGGAGTTTCTGTTTAATCCAGAGGTCTTCTTCGAGCTCGGCTCCGTGAGCTTCTTCTTCTGGCATTCTGGATAGTGCATCTGCAACGACATTGAGCTTTCCTTTGCGATAGCGTATTTCGAACGAGTATGGCTGCATTGCCAACGCCCATCTGGCAATCCGTCCTGACGGGCTCTCTATCGAGTTTAGCCATTTTAGCGCCTGATGATCAGTGATGACTATAAAATGATACCCTTCCAAGTACATCCTCATTTTCTGGATGCCCCAGTGGATTGCCAGGCATTCTTTTTCGGTCGCTGAGTAATTTTGCTCTGTCTTTGTGAGCTTCCGACTGGCGTATGATATTACATGCTCGCCGTTTTCCTCCTCTTGGGTCAGGACCGCTCCTAATCCGCAGTTGCTGGCGTCCGTCTGAAGTATAAACGTTTTCCCAAAATCCGGGCAAGTCAGTACCGGTGCTTCCGTTAGTGCTTTTTTTAGGTTTTGCATTGCTTTCTCTGTCTCTTCGCTCCACTTAAACTTTGTGTCTTTTTTGACTAATTGTACAATGGTTGTGCCAGTTCCGTGAAGTTCGGGACGAACCTTCTGTACCATGACGCTACTCCCAGAAAGCTGTGTACTTGCTTTGTTGTTTGTGGGTTTGGCATGTCTAGGATTGTGGCTATCTTTCCCGGGTCAGTGTGTATCCCCCTTGCGCTCACAACATGGCCTAGGTAGTTTTTCCTTGAAGAAGTGGCATTTCTCTGTGTTTATCCTCAAGTTTGCCTTGCGTAGTCTGCTCATTACTTCCTGTAGTTTTTCTAGGTGTTCCCTTTTGGTGCGCCCGATGACCACTATATCATCAAGGTATGCGAATGCAAAGGATTTCATCTCCGGTCCTATGACTGAGTCCAGGGCTCTTTGAAACGTGGCTGGTGCTGTGTGTAGGCCGAAAGGCATTACCTTCCACTGAAACAGTCCGCGACCTGGCACGGTGAAAGCGGTGTACTGTTTGCTCCCTTTATCCATTGGTATTTGCCAGTAGCCACTTTTTAAGTCGAGTGTACTTATATACTTGGCCTCCCGTAGTTGGTTGAGTATGTGATCCATTCGGGGTACCGGGTATGCGTCTCGTTCTGAGTGCTCGTTCAGCTGCCTGTAGTCTATGCAAAGTCTCCATTCTTTGTTTTTCTTTTCTACGATTACTACTGGCGAGCTGTAAGCGGAATGTGAGGGTTCGATGAGATCCTGAGATCGGAGGTCGTCCACTTGTTTGTTTATTATTGCTTGCATGGCCGGGTTTCGAGGGTAATACCTCTGTTTAATTGGGCGATCGTGCTTCATAAAGATCTTATGCGTGGCAATGTGGCTGACTCCCTTGATTTGACTCATCATATCCAATTCCTTTTGAGGGTTTCTTGGATCTCTGCGTCTGTTAAATCGCCTGTCGCTAGTGATCCGATGCCGTGGCTCTTCCGTTTTCTGTATTTTGTTTCTTTTTTCCTGTGCATTCTTGCTGTGATGCCTCCGCATTGTAGTGTCGCGTTACATTGCTCCAAGAAGTCTATCCCCAGTAGTAGGTCGCCGATTACTTCTTCGAGGATTAGCAGCGTCATCGTGCTTGTTTGGTTCCCGAGATGTATTGGTACTTCCAGTGCCTCTGTGACCGTTCTGTTTGTCCCGTCTGCTAGTCTAATGGCTTCGGTTACTTGCTTCCTTATCCCATGCCTTGCAATGTTGTTGGCTAGCTTCCTGGCGATGAAACTTCTTGTTGCTCCCGTGTCTATATTCACTTGTGCAATCAGTCGTCGGCCGTTGAAGTTTATTGCTGTTGCGGGTGTGGTGTTTTGCCCTGGGTGCCCGCTCTGATCCCATGGGCCTCTGGCGTTTCCCGCCGTTTCATTCCGTCGACAGCAATGGATTGTGCGTATTCCATCATGTCCGCATATCCAGCAATATATTCTTGGTGTGTTGTTGCACTGCTTCTTCTTTGCACCTTGAACATCTATTATTCATGCTTGATGATCTTGTGATTCCTCGGTTCAGTGTTTGTGGTTGTTCCTGGGGTCTCCATTGGTTTCTTGTTTGTCTCCGAAATTTCTTTGCTAACTGCAGGTATTCTGCTAGGTTCGCATTCTCCCCGTTTAGCATCTTTTTAAATTCCACACGACTGTTCCGTAGACCACTCTAGTTTTTTTTCCTTCCGTGAGTGTGGTAAATCTTATAATCTTCCGTAGTTCCCGCGCGTAGTCTTTTGCTGGCTCGTTTGTACCCTGGTGTCTGCGTGTTATGTTTTCCATCGCTCTCTCTTCGTGGTCCGTTGGTCTGTAGTATCCCAGGAATTCCTTTTTAAAGTTTTCCCACGATGGCATTGCGGTAGGATGGGTGTGCCACCAGTCCAGGGCACAGTCTCTGAGCAAAATTACCATAGCTCTTGCTGGGTGGTCGAGCTCTATCCCATAGGCCTTCGCCAGCTCTTCCATTCTATAAATGAATTCTGTCGGGTCGCCCGTGCCGTCGTAAAATTCTCCCCAGCTTCGTATTACTCCCATTGTGGCCACTTTGTCGGTCTTTCTGGGCTCGGGTGCGGGTTTTCCGTTGCTTGTCTCTTGTTTGTCTGGTATCTGTAACAAGTTCTGGTTTTTCTCCATTCCATCGGGTGCTGGTGATGGGGTTCTCGCGTGCTTCTGTGTTAGGTCTTGGAGACGTTTGGTGGTTTCTTCGCTGTGTGCACCGCTCTTGATTAACTCCGACATTTGTTTCCGCATGTCCTCGCACCGCGTTTCTGGCTTGATGTCGAATTCCCTCAGATAGATTTCCAGTTGGGCCTTGTTGCAATTGCTGATCCAGCTTCGAGTCAGCTTGTCTTCCATGTTGCTGTGTTGCTGTGTTGAGGAAGAGGGCAAACGATCTTTGTTGGTATTTTGAATCTGCTCGGGCGCCACTGTAACGACCCTGTTTTGGGAGGCGGTAGAGCTCGCCGTGGTCAGGGTTCGTGACAGATATTTTTATTTATTCCTCTATAGATCGGTTTACCTCCCTTTCCCCAATAATGACACAGATGGGTAAAACTAGAGACGTGTATTTCAAAGTAATCGTATAATCGTGTAGTGGTGTGTAGATGCGTCGGGACTGCTTGTTCTGTCGATTCGGCGCTTCGGAAAAGCCGAGATGAACTGCTTGCTGTCGTGATCCGGTGTGCGAGTGTCGGCGCTGCGAATGGGCCGAGTGATGAACTGCTTGCTGCGAGTGTCGGCGCTGCGGGTAGGCCAAGTGATGAACTGCTTGCTGTGAGTGTCGGCGCTGCGGATGGGCCGAGTGATGAACTGCTTGCTGTGAGTGTCGGTGCCGCGGATGGGCCGAGTGATGAACTGCTTTGTCGTGCGTACGTCGGGTCGAAGTGTTCTGGGTCGTTGGGAGAGATCTACTTGGTTTCTAGTGGGATTCGGGAATGTAGGGCATCGTTAGTTTCGGTCTGCCGGCATCGTTAGGTTCGAACTGCCGTTTCTACATCCGTTTCGTTTCCGGGTCGGGAGCCGGAAACGTGACTTGGGGGAACTCACTGAGGTGGGCCTGTATTACGAAAACCGGGCCGCCTCAGTGATCACGACTGGGTCTGGGCTGATTTCTAGGAAACCACACCGGGACGCCAGTGATCCTGTCCAGGTCGTAGAACCGATTTATAAACCGCGTTCTTACGGATCCACTACTACTGACAAGACTATCTACCAGAACACTTACCTTGTTGCTGATGTTTCCTCGAAGATCGTCGGAACGCAAGTGACTCATCTGGGGTCTTGCCTCTGCTTATATAGGCCCCGTTGAGTGTGCCCAGAGTGGTCGATGACGATAATCCCGATCTCGATAACTCGTTATCGGGTCACGAAATATAGCGATGGTAGTCGACTATCGGTATATTAGTGTGACCGTTTTAATGTTTTTGGGCGCGCGTTTTAAAAGTGCGCGATTTTGGCGTGTGTTTTGAATGTGGTGTAGCGTAGGGAGAATTAAAGATCATTGTGTGTTGTTTTTGGAATGTTCTTTTATTATTTGTGACGCTGGGTCGTCACATAGCAAGTCGTGTAATCCCGTTAAAGAGTTTACAAATAACCTCAACTGCACAGTTTGGAAGTTCGATTAACATTTTGAGAGTTATTTGATCACCGCCTGGGGCCTTTTTATACCCTTGCAGAGGGTATTATAATTTTGGTCAAAAGTGTGCAACGCAGTGAAGGAGACATCTCCGACCCTATAAAGTATATATATTCTTGATCAGGATCACCTCCTGAGTTGATATAAGCATGTCCGTCTGTCTGTCCGTCTGTCTGTTTCTACGCGAACTAGTCTCTCAGTTTTAAAGATATCGAATTGAAACTTTGCACACACCCTTCTTTCCTTTGCACGCAGTATATAAGTCGGAACGGCTGGGATCGGCCGACTATATCCTATAGCTGCCATAGAACTGATTGATCGGAAATGCCATAACTTTGGTGTTTGTTAAGTTAGGAAGTGGGGATTTTCTATGGGTTTTATATTTGGCCAATCAATCTGACCTACCAAATTTCGTAATGATCAGTCGACAATATCCGATAGCTGCCATGTAACTGAACGATTGGAAATGCCATAACTTTGGTGTTTTTGAAGTTAGGAAGTTGGGATTTTTTATGAGTGTTAAAATGCATCATATGAATAATTTTGGAGAATATAATTTACAGAATATTCAGCAAGGGTATATCAACTTCGGCTCCGCCCGAAGTTAGCTTTCCTTTCTTGTTTGGATTCAATTGCTCGCTGATTACTTGGTTGAAACAGAATTGGCTCCGTCTCAGATTCAATTCGAATTGACGGCGACGGTAGTGCGAATGAATTAGTTGCAGGGTTTGGCTGAAAAACATTTCGAAGGTGTAAAGCAAATGTACAAGCTCTGTCTTTGTCGCTTCTGGCCCAGCTTCCTGAAGAGTCTCTTATGGGGATTACTGTTTCGGCCGGCGCACTTAGATTTGGGTGGGCCCTCCACAAGGGATGCTACCAAGTACGTCTCAAACGTCTTTTCTCCAGAACAAGCTGTTCGATTTCAAGGTTAGTTTTGTGTTGGTGTGTGTGCCCATCCCTCCCTTGCGGTGTTACGACTTTGGCTGCTGCGACGAGTACAGACTCCAGTGCATCGGCGTAGCAGTCGATGTCCTCCTTGATGTTGAGATCTGGAGTTAGTTCAATGTGGGAACTTACGTAATTTTTGAACTTCAGCCAGTTGGTTCGATGCGACGTCAGCCTGCGAGGGTGCTCGATTAATTCCGGGCTTTGAAGAAGAGTTATTTGCACTGGTGAGTGGTCCGATGATAGATCCAAGAGCGATTTTGCAGATATTAGATTGCGGGAGATGTTTTTTGTCACAGCAAAATCAATTAAATCAGGTAGTTTTCTAGGATCTGTAGGCCAGTATGTAGGGCTGCCTGGTGAAACGTAGTCCAGTTTGTTGCATGTTTTAATGAGTGCATTATATAGTTGCCTTCCTTTGGGGGTCACAAGGCGGGATCCCCAGTGCGTGTGCTTGGCGTTGTAATCTCATGCTGCTATGAATCGCTCTCCAAGCGAATTGTAGAAGTCCATGAATTGGTCTTCGGAGACTGTAAAGCGGGGTGGGCAGTAGACAGCGGCAATGGCAAGGTTGCAGTTGCCCAACTGTAATTTTATCGATGTAGCTTGCAGATGATTTTTAGCAAACCGTTGGTGAAAGTGGTGTTTGACGCGGTCTCTTATTAAGATTCCAGTTCCGCCATGCGCTTTACCATCTGGATGATCGGTGCCGTAGAACGTGTATCCCCGTATTTGAAAGTTATATTTGCTGGTGAAATGCGTTTCTGCCAGCAACATAACGTCGATGTGGTTTTGTTCAGAAATTGAGTTATTTCAGGTTTATGCCGTGAAACACCGTTGGCGTTCCACAGAGTTATTCGAAGGCTAGGCATGGTTTATTTGGACTGCTGAGCTGCAAGCATTTGTAGTAAGATACATAAGATACATAAATTCCATCATATTTTGTTGCAAAGTAATCATCATAGATTCCATGTTACTTTGTGGCTGTCCCATGGCCTGCTGGATGTTATCAATATTCGGCTCTATGTGAGCTGTGCCTGATCTTAGAGCACTGGCGTAAGAAATTCCGTTGGTGGTAATTGAAGGGCCAAATGATGATCTGGCTGTTTTTGCGAAGAAAACTTTCGGTGTCGTTTGTGATCTCATGTAAGTGTTTTGTGTGTTCAGGGAGCGTGCCGTTGTCGCTCGTTGCAACCGACTTTTCATCACCTTGTAGACTGGACAGCCTCTGTAGTTAGCTGTGTGGTTTCCTTGGCAGTTTACACACTTTTTAGTGAGAGAGTCTTCCTTGTTGGCAGGGCAGGGTTCGGAGCCTTGGCAGTTTCCACAAGCTACACATACTGTCCTGAGGGTGCAGTAAGCCCTGGTATGACCGTATTCCTGGCAATTTGTGCATTGCACTGGCCCGGTCCGTTTGTGCGGCTCTTCCACTGTGATCCTACGGTGCAGAAGGTACTGCAACTTGTAGATCGGGTGCACTGCGTTTTTTTTCAAAGTTCTGCTGTCTGGCTCCAGCTCGACCTTAAAGAGCACCTGGTTAAGTTTCTTCTTGTTTTTGTTCATAATGCTTATAACATTTTTTGCGCAAAAACCGTTTTCTTTTAAGGCCTCTGTAAATTCGGAGGGGGTCACATCGGGTTCTATTCCCTTGAGCACAACTTGCAAACCTTTGCAACTTTTCAGCTGGTACGTGTAGTAATTCTTTTTGGCATCGTTTAAGTACTTCGACACTGCTCGGAAATCGTCTTCGGTTTTGGTTTGGAGTTTAGTTTCGCTTATATTCCCTTTCATAAGCGGAATAACATGAAAGTTATCTTTTCTGACAAGCTCAACTATCTTCTCCCCAATAAAAATAGGTGGGGGCTTTAGTTTCCTTGGGGCTAATTGTTTAGACTCTGTTTCAGGCTCCGCCAGAATGAAAAATCTATTTTCATCAATGGCCCGGGATTTACAGGGCCTTTGTTGGTACGATTTATTTTGGGCTTATTGCCCTCCGAGTTTTTTGGGGGTGTTAGCTTGCGCTTGAGATATTAATGTAGCGATCCATGCCTGTCTGCATGGTCGAACCCGCTTGCAGAATTGTCATTTCTTCTACCGTAGCTTTGTTTTTGCCGTTTGCACCGATTTTTGCACTTGGTTGTGCTGTTGCTTTACCCGCAGCACAAGTAGAGGGTGGAGTCCTTATTGCATTGTTGGCGACAGAGACCGTTGTAGTAGTCGTAGTAGTTTCTGTTGTTGTTGCGCTAGGCGGAAGAAGCTCTGTTGGAGTCTTGCATTGCTCACACCATGACGTTTGAGCGGTGAAGAGCAGGGCGGGAGAGCAAGAGTTAGCTCTCTGGTTTTCGGCGGTCAGTAAACTTGCACCTTCAAGCACTTTCGGTTCTAGAGTATTACTCGTCACCGTAAAATAAGCGTTGTTACGGGCCAAAGAGAGGCGACGTTTGTCTTGTTCTCTCTGTATTTTTTTCACGGGCTTCGTCTTGTTGTTTTTGTCTTTGAGTGCGCTGATCCACGTTCTTACTCATTTGTTTATCGTTAGTGCGTAAAGATTAATTATTTAATTAATTATAACTTTAGTTTACGATATGCGATTTGCATCGCGAAACGCAAAACCTCGCGCTTATTAATTTTTTCGAACGTTTTCGATCAATTCGACCTACAAAGTTTCATAAGGATCGGCCGACTATATTCAGTTGCCATATAACTTAACAAAATGCCATAACTTTGGCGTTTTTTAAGTAAGGTTGGGTTTTTTGTATATGCATCATATGAATAGTTTTAGAGAACATAATTTACAGAATATTCTGCAAAGGGTATATCAACTTCGAAGTTAGCTTCGGATCGGCCGACTATACCTATAGCCGCCATATAACTGATTGATCGAAATTGCCATAACTTTGGTGTTTGTCAAGTTAGGAAGTTGGGATTTTTATGGGTTTTATTTCTGGCAATGTTTCTAAGGTCGGCCGACTATATCCTGATTTGCCATATAACTGAACGAAATGCCATAACTTTGGCGTTTTTAAAGTTAGGATGTTGGGATTTTTTTATGAGTATTAAGAATGCATCATATGAATAGTTTTGGAGAATATAATTTACAGAATATTCTGCATTGTATATCAACTTCGAAGTTAGCTTAGGATCGGCCGTCTATATCCTATAGCCGCCATATAACTGATTGATCGGAAATGCAATAAGTTTGGTGTTCTTAAAGTTAGGAAGTTGGGATTTTCTATGGATTTTATTTTTGGCCAATCAATCCGACCTACCAAATTTCCTAAGGATCTGAACGATTGGAAATGCCATAACTTTGGTGTTTGTTAAGTTAGGAAGTTGGGATTTTTATGATTATTAAGAATGTATCATATGAATAATATTGGAGAATATAATTTACAGAACATTCTGGAAGGGTGTATAAACTTCGGCTCCGCCCGAAGTTAGCTTTCCTTTCTTGTTAAAAAAAAATACGATAAAAAAAACCGTGTACTTATTATTTTGGCCAATAGTGTATATACACGGCATTTCAAACCACGGCCTGTGATGGAGAGTATTTCTAATACAATTTTGTAGTTCTTTTTTGTAAGAGCTGACTCAGACGTTTGCCTACGTTAAGCTGCTCTAGCATGAAACTTAGAACCACTTGGATACAATTCTATATTACTTGGCTAAATAGCGCAAAAAAAGAGGCCCACACGCCACCGATAATAATTTGACGCACATGAAGGCGAGAAACAAAAATTGCAGGTATAAAAAATGGAATTTAAAAATAAAGTAAGCAAACTTCGGCAGTTATTACAAATCGACTACATTTTGATTTATATTCCTATATAACTAAAGCATAAAGCCATCGTTTCTATGGCAGCTATATGATATTTGTTGTCCGATTTTAATTTAATTAAAACCGTAATTCTATAATATTTAAATATTACCAAATCCCAAAGAACTCAAAGTTTTAATAAATTTTTTCCGATTGTTCCTATGGGAGCTATATGATATAGTGGCCCGATCCGGCTCGTTCCTATTTATATACTACCTGCAATAAAAATACAACTTTTGGGAAAGTTTCAAGCAGATAGCTTTAAAACTGAGGGACTGGTTGGCGTAGAAACGAACAGACGGACGGACAAACGGACATGGCTAGATCGACTCTCCAGGTGATACTGATCAAGAATATATATACTTTATAGGGTCGAAAATGTCTCCTTTACTGCGTTGTAAACATTTGACTGAAATTATAATACCCTCTCTATACCCTTACAAATTGCTCGAAAACATATTTTGATGTTTTGAGACACTTGTGCGCACATACGAGTTATACCACAAGATAGCCCTCATTTTATTCATGACCAAAAACTTTAATAATAATAATAGCTCCATACCAAAAAGACAGTAAAATTTAAATGGTCAATTGCCGAAGTTAAAGAATTTTCGGAGCTATACTAGGTACCCCAGCATAAAGAAGGCGTATTTAAGTAAATGTGGGCCAAGTTTCAAGAAGTTCTTGTGAAAATCGCTTTGCAGTTTTGGGAAAAGTAGGGCAAATGGGCAGAGCGGCAACTTCAAAACACGAACTAGAATTTGGATCTAGCGCTCGGAACCGGAGTTAACATATCGATGTAAGGGCCGAGTGTTCACAATACAGCAATATTTCGGCGCCAAATTCAAATACAATTCATCGTTGTATAAATTGCATGAATTTGTGCAACATATTAAGTCTTGCAGCATTGTAGAACTCGTTCTTCCAAACAATTTAGTGAACATTTTATGAAAAAAGTCACAGTTTTCGAGAAAATGTTTCTTATGGCAGCTAAGGGCAGCGGGATCTACATACTCTTCACTCTTCCTCTTTCCTCGCCAGTGTTACCCAGTTTTGTTACTTACTTTTGTTGTTGTGCAAGCTGTTGAGCTATACAGCATTGTAGAGCTTGTTTGTCCTGTTCAAACATAAATGTTGTCTTGTTTAACTGAAGCTGGGTCCCGCTGTCCTAGAGATTATCCTTTAAAATGTTGAGGTATATTTCCTTGTCCATCGTAGTAATTATAAGTTTCCCAACTACAACTGTTTGCTAAATGCAGCCTCTTTTTTCGTTTCACCAAGGAAATCAAAGGCTTTCTTTGAGGTGTTCATGCGTTTCCTCCTGTATTTTAGGTGGTGAATTTTTGAATGGCCTTTATTGAGCCCGGGGTTTGGTGTTCTCCCCTGACAGAGAACCACACTACCACCGAACCACACTCGGCGACAGCGACACTACGCTGTTATCATTAACCATTCAGGTTTAACATTATGTTATTTAATGCGCCACACGCCATGATCAAAACAATTGTTTTGCACTTGTGCTTACATTATTATTACAAATTTCATTATTATTACAAATTTCATTATTAGCCCTTAAGGCACCTGTACTGTCTCTTTCAACAGTTTCTTTTTACATGCTTTCTTTACTGTCTCTTTCAACAGTGTCTCTTTCAACTATTTCATTACTGTCTCTTTCAACAGTGTCTCTTTCAACTATTTCATTACTGTCTCTTTCAACAGTGTTTACTTCTCTGCTTACGTTCTGTTCATTTTCATTATTTAAATCCTTATCCACTTTCAACTCACTGGTTTTGCATTTGGTTTTTTATGTCTTGGTATGATCAATTTTTTATATTTTCTATTATTTATCAAAGACCTGGCAGCTTCCCCTCCAACAATTCAGTTATTTGAAACGGCCCCCTAAACTTTTGGACTTAACTTTGTTTGATGCCTCTCTTCATTTTTTGACAATACGAAATCTCCAACTCTGCATCCAACAACTTTAGCTTTGTTTTTATCAAATTGCTCCTTGTTGTATGCTGCTGCATCTGAAATATTTTGACCTGATCGTGCTCTCACTTCTGCCAAGTCGACCTCTTCTACCATATCGCAAATGCTAACTGTCAGATATTTCTGCCAAATTAATTCGTTTTTCTGGAATTTTGCAAGTTTAACTCTGCTGAAGGCAGATTTCTTGAAAAGAAGTCAACATGAGACATTCGTTTACCTTCTTTATATTGTATGTCAAATGTAAAAGACTGTATATAAGCCCACCATCTTTGTACCCTGGGACATAGATCCCGTTTAGTTCTTGATGCTTTAAGTGAGTTACAATCAGTGAAGACAACAAAATGTCTACCCCATAAATAATGGCGAAAATGTTTTATAGCCAAAACAACAGCAAGAGTTTCTAATTCATAAGAATGATACCGTGATTTAGCAGAAGAAGCAGACTTACTAAAATATTCAATGACATGAGACTTGTTGTTGATTTTATGTAACAAGATAGCACCGTATCCCCGAGAACTTGCATCGGTATGTAACTCAATAGGATGGTTCGGATCAAAAATTACTAAGACTGGCTTTTGTGTAAGGATAGAAATAACTTTTTGTCAAATTTCTTCATGTCTTCAATAAATTGGCGTAAAGCAGACACTGACAAAGGAGGTGGCAAGGTAGTTAACGCTATGACTTTAATCGAATTCGGGCGGATTTCACCTGCACTCACTTTATATCCCAGATATTGAACTGTTGACTTTAGAAAAAAATATTTTTTTGTATTAAATGAGAATCCAGCATTCGTGAAGTGCTTGCATTACTGAAATATTGAAGGTCCATTCTTGAGCCCAAAAGGCATTGCCAAAAATTCATATTGCCCTTCTGGAGTGACAAATGTTGCACGCTCTACCGATTCTTTGTGCATGGGAATTTGATAATACCCACTTGCCATGTCTAAACATGTAAAATATTTCGCCCAATAAAGTCTGGCTATCTGGTCTGATATAAGGGGCAAGGGATATCTATCTGCGACTGTATTAGAATTTAATTTCACGGTAATCAACGCACAGACGATGAGTGCTGTCTTTTTTGTTAACCAACATTATGGGACTTGCGTAAGGAGAGCAACTTGGCCTTATAATTTTACATTGTAATAATTTATTAATCTTGTCTAATACCAATTCTCTTTCATTTGGGCTAAGCCTATATGGTCTTCTTTGAACAATTTTTCTAGGGTCTACTAATTTAATTTTTATTTCACCCGAACTAACTCGAGTGGAAGGAATTCTATTAATAAAAGATTTTTAATAATTTTCCAGTAAATCTTGTAATTTATCTCTATCTTCCCAACAAGATCAGTACCTAATTCACAAATTTTCTCATCATTTGAACAATAGTTTACAGTTTTTGATCTAATAATTTCGAATTTTCCTGGTGATATTATAACATTAAGTCCAGGGTACAGTACTTTTCGACCAATAATGATATCATTCTTCAAATACTCATTGTCCAAAACATGAAACAAAACTTCAATACAGTGTTCATTAATTTTTACGTTGCTCAGTATTTGGAATGTGCTACATATACCGCCACTACCAATACCCTTTAACATCACTACATTGATAATTCTTTTACCAACTAATTTGACACTTATCTTTTGTTTTATTAATGAACATTCCGCTCCAGAGTCGAATGTTGTTATAAACGTCTGACCATGATGAACCATCTCTCCTTTTGGGCTCAACATTTTCGCATAGCTCCACTCTTTTCAGCTGGTGTGTATTCTTTACTTTATCCTTTTTGTTTTTAAAAAATTTTTGTTTTTTTGCCAAGTTCCACACCTAAAGCAGGTTACATACGCTTTTTTCTGGTGGCCAAATGCACTCCTGCCGCTACTGTTCATAACCTGAGACGAAGGATGAATTTGCTGTTGTCTAGCTCGACATTCCATCATCTTGTGGCCTAATTTTCACAAAAAAAAAAATTTAATATTTAAAATTTTGAAGACTTTTTAAAAAAAAAAAAAAAATCCTTTTATATTTTTTTTTTTTTTTTTTTTAAAAGATAATGTTTTAATACAGTTTAAAAAAAAACTTAAAATAAAAAATTAAGAAAAAAAAAAAAAAAAAACCTCAACCCCCCAAAAACACAAAAAAAAAAAATTAAAAAAAAAAAAAAAAAAAAAAAAAAAAAAAAAAAAAAAAAATATCCCCACGAAAAAAAAACATAAAAAAAAAACTAAAAAAAAAACAAAAAAAAATAAAAAAAAAAAATATAAAAAAAAAAAAAAAAAATAAAATCTTAATTATTAAAAAAAAAAAAAAAAAAAAAAAAAAAATTAAAAAAAAAAAAAAAAAAAAAAAAAAAAAAAAAAAAATTAAAAAAAAAAAAAAAAAAAAAAAAAAAAAAAAAAAAATAAAAAAAAAAAAAAAAAAAAAAAAAAAAAAAAAAAAAAAAAAAAAAAAAAAATAAAAAAAAAAAAAAATTTTTTTTTTTAATTTTTTTTTTTTTTTGCATGTTCTCCTTTCTGGTTCAGGACAGATTTGAAATGATTTCCCATGGAGGAAACTAACTTTTTAGTGGTTTCCACTGGAATTTTTTGCCATTCTGCCTAAGTACATTTTGTTTTTATTAAATAATTGCTTTGAAATCGCTTTCGTTAAATAATCTTTAAGTTAAGTTATCTTTCTTAGTTTGGCAGGAACTTGAACTTTTTTTAGGTAACTGCACGAAATAAGCTGCGATCCACAGTATGTATTTGTGAAAGCCACTGCGACGCAGTACCTTCCAATGATGCACTCAAGGCCATTACCAACGCGCTGCCTTTTACGGTATTTTCTGCTAAAATTATATTGACTGTAGAACACCACGCCGATGCGTCTGCGCCATCAAGGTCTGCGTTGAATTTTGGTAGCACAATTTTTTTTTATTTGCTGTTTAGGGTGTCGCAGATTGTACGGCTTTGATAAGCTCGATCAAATTTTTATTTTGCATTTTCATTAAAATTCGCCATGGCCCATCTGATTCATTAGGTAGCGAGCCAGATCCCACTTCTGATGTTGCAGTTGGGTTATTTTCGTCCGACATCGTAGTAGCGCAGCGAGTTTCGGTTTCGCACACACCAAGTCCTAAACGCAACTAACTGCGCCGTCCCTTCTTCCTTCTGTGCTTACCACCGAACCACACTCGGCGACAGCGACGCTGTTGCTCCGCTAAAACGCAATTTCTTAAAGCGACAACATGCAATATTACCAATAATGATGAAATTGTTAGTGGACCAAAAAGTTTAAGACACCATAGATGATGCAACTTAATGCAGTCAAAACGCTATTAACTAAAACAGATATAATTTTCAAATAATTTCGGTTTGGTAGGTTATATATTTTTAGAACATAAAAGTCTTTTTGTTTCCTTATTTTATAAAATAACAAGATAATAAAAAAAGAATCATTAAAATTCTTCATATTCATAGTCAACTCGTTAACTCCTAACTCGTTAATATTTAGTTGGAGCTCCTTTTGCAGCAATAACTGCTAGTAGACGTCGGTGCATACTATGTACCAACACTTTTGTGTCCTTTTTCTCAATTTTTTCCCACTCAGACTGCAAAATTATCTTAAGGGACTCTTTTGACGATATTTGGTGTTTTCTGATCCTTTTATCCAACAAATTCCAAACGTGCTCAATGGGATTGAGATCTGGAGACTGTGGAGGTGTATGCAATTGCTTGCAGTTGTAGAGCAGCCACTCCTTGACCAAATAGGAGGTGTGTTTGGTGTCGTTGTCCTGTTGAAACAGAAATGTTGTCTCATTCAACTGGAGCTGGGTCACGCTGTCCTTAAGATTATCCTTTAAAATTTTAAGGTATAGATGCTTGTCCATTGTAGTGTTTATAAACACAAGTTTCCCAACTCCAGCTGTCCCAACACACCCCCAGACCATCACGTTACCGCCGCCATGCTTAACGGTTGGTGTTAAATTTTTAAGCTCCAACGCTGTGTTAGGTTTCCTCCATACTTTTTGGGAGCCATCTGAACCAAAAATATTAAATTTGGACTCATCACTCCAGATAACGTTGTTCCAAAATGATTCCGGCTCGTTTACATATTTGTATGCGAAATCTAGCCTCTTCTTTCGATTTACCAAGGAAATCAATGGCTTTCTACGAGGTGTTCGTGCGTTGTACCCCTCCTTGTGGAGCACATTTCGAACAGTTTTCCTCCTGTATTTTTGGTGCTCAATTTTTAGGATTGGCCTTTATCGAGCCAAGGATTTGGCGTTCATTCCTATCGGTCAATTTTTTCGGACGACCGGATCTTGGCTTTACTTGGAGGGTTCCAGAGTTCCCGTAGGAATTAATAATAGTTTGCACGCTGGATGGAGGCCTCTGAAGCATCCTACCAATAGCACGAGCTCCTTTTCCTTCCAAATAATGTTTTAAAATTATTTTTCGAGTTTCGAGTGAAATTTCGCTTCCTCGACCCATCTTGACCTCTCACTCCAGCAAAATCAAATGAAATGAACTTAAAATGCATAAAAATGCAAGCATCAGAAGTAGACTGAAGGTCATCATTCGCGATCACCGTTAGATTTGGAAGGGGAATTCCAAAGAAACAGAGAGATGACGATTGTACGTAAACTTTTTTGGTGTGATTTTTAGCCATTTTTTTTTGTTTTCTATGAATATAATGTTCACGAAGGAGTGACGTAGTTAATTTTTGTATATTCGAAATCCTATTGAAGTTAAAAAAAAATATTAATTTTGATAAGTTTTAATACATATTTTTAACAAAAAACACTGAGGTATGAAGTGTACTTAAACTTTTTTGGTCCACTGTAGGTTTCTGGAAATTCCCGAGAATAAACCCTGCAGTTCCGTTCATCACCTTTTAATCGATGACTCATCATCAAAAATTCATCACTGCTGATGATTAACTGATGAAATTTCAAACAAAATAGTGATGACTTTAACATTGGCATATCCTAGGAGTTAATCAGTGAAAAATCACATTTTAATCAGTAATTCATCACTTTTTTAATTAGTAATTGATCAATCTTTAATCAGTAATTCAGCACTCTTTAATCCGCAATTCATCACTCTTTAATCAGCATTTACTGATGAAAATGCGATGAATTACTGATTAAAGAGTGATGAATTACTGATTAAATTGTGATGAATTCAACGCATTTTCATCAGTAATGCATCTCATTTTTATCAGTATTTCATTGCTTTATTATCCCTTTTTCACCGCTTTTTCATATCAATTTCTTCACTAATTCATAGCTTTTTCACCCCATTTCCATCAGTATTTCATCGCTGTTTCATATTAAAATATTATATTAATATTAATATTATATTAATTCAATATACATATGTATGTACATACAGTCCTGCACTAAAGTGTTGGCACACTTGCAATTTTTTTACTTTTAATGTTATTTTTAGGCTTGTGTAGAATTTTTAATGATTCCATTTTTATACCCTTGCAGAGGGTATTATAATTTCAGTCAAAAGTTTGCAACGCAGTGAAGGAGACATTTCCGACCCTATAAAGTATATATATTCTTGATCAGCATCACCAGGAGAGTCGATCTAGCCATGTCCGTCTGTCCGTCTGTCCGTCCGTCCGTCCGTTTCTACGCAAACTAGTCCCTCAGTTTTAAAGCTATCTGCTTAAAACTTTCCCAAAAGTTGTCTTTCTATTGCAGGTAGTATATAAGTCGGAACGAGCCGGATCGGGCGACTATATCATATAGCTGCCATATAACTGAACGATCGGAAAAGCCATAACGTTGGTGTTTTTAAAGTTAGGAAGTTGGGATTTTCTATGAGTTTTATTTTTGGCCAATTAATCCGACCTACCGAATTTCATAAGGATCGGACGACTATATACTATAGCCGCCATATAACTGATTGATCGGGAATGCCATAACTTTGGTGTTTTTAAAGTTAGGAAGTTGGGATTTTCTAAGGGTTTTATTTTTGGCCAATCAATCCGAACTACTAAATTTCATAAGGATCGGCCGAATATATCCTATAGCTGCAATATAACTGATTGATCGGAAATGCCATAACTTTGGTGGTTGTAAAGTTAGGAGGTTGGGATTTTCTATGGGTTTTATATTTGGCCAATCAATCTGACCTACCAAATTTCATAAGGATCGCCGACTATATTCTATAGCCGCCATATTACTGATTGATCGGAAATGGAATAACTTTGGTGTTTGTTAAGTTAGGAAGTTGGGATTTTTTATGAGTGTTAAGAATGCATCATATGAATAATTTTGGAGAATATAATTTACAGAATATTCTGCAAGGGTATTTCAACTTCGGCTCCGCCCGAAGTTAGCTTTCCTTTCTTGTTTTTAATTAGTTAAACAAAAGATTTTTTATTTGAAAGGCACTATTAATTTTTAATTTTCTATATCGTTATGAAAGCTATTTTAATTTTAAATGAAAAGGAATTTTTTTCGTGACACAAAAATCTTGGCACAGTTAACATTTTTTTCTGTACTATTTTGTTGGGATTCCAAGTTTAAATAAATAGATCAGCGTATTTCGTATTTAATTATTGTTTCTTTTATTTAGCACAGCACAATCAAACACAGCTTACGAGATCAGAAATAAGAGAGAGAGATTAACCGCGTGGTTCACGTTTTAGTGTTACCAGGATCGATAACATTTTGGTATATACTATAAATTATAATGGGGATATTCTTAGGTATATTCAATACGCCCCCTCAAAAATAGCATTATAAAAAAAAAAAATTAAAATTAATATTACATGTTTCAACTTAATCTATGTGGCTTGTGCTTGCTTGTATTCTTTCTTTTCTTTTCTATTGGGAACGTACAATTCTGTGATCCAGCATTCGCTGCTAGGATTGGGAAAACCCAAAAAACCCATTCAGATCACTTCTTAAAATGAAATAGTAATGGTAAAGCCTAGTATCCAGATCGACGAAAACCGTACGCCAGTCATGAGAGAGAGCGAGAGGCAAACAGCTGGCGTTCACTTTTCGTCGGGCCTTTTTTCACGTCGGTCCACAGATCGACGAAAAAATACCAGAAAATTCCATAGCGTTGCCAGTCTGCGGAAATGAACTTTGGGTGAACCCTAGCGAAAAGATTAAAAAATTTAATCTTTTGGCGTGCGCTTCTCACTGAAAAAAACTAACAAAAGTCGATTGCAGGTGTTTACATGTGAGGACAAAATAACATTAATACTATTTGGGGTGCCTCTTGTCAAAGCAAAATGTTTTTTAGGTCCAGAATGTACGAAAAAACACAATAAAAGTGCACCCATGAACTTTAAATTAGCAAATAATTATCAGTAAATTAAAAAAACAACTGTTAAATTTATATTGTATTGTTTTTTAATTTCTTTGTACACCGGCAGACTTGTCTTGCCAAGGTATTTGATAATATCTTTTAAGGCTCTTTCCCGCAAATACGATATTTGAATTTTAACTGCTTGTCAACAAACCCTGATTGACAGTACGACCGTAGCACGCTTAAATCTGATGAACTCTCAAAATGTTGGTCACACTGGAAAGATTAAAGTTTTTACGCTAGCGTAATCGTTTGTCGATCTGGATACTAGGCTTTAATAAAAATATTCTATTCTTATTGTGTGTGGCTCGGATCATTCATTATTTGCATCAGTCCCATTTTTTCGTAAATCCATAAAGGTGGGCAGGTAACGGCTGAGTTAGAATGTCAGCAAGTTGGTTCTCTGTGGAAATATACTCAATACAAATTACATTATTTTCTATTTGCTCTCTCGTAAAATGATATTTTATATCAATATGTTTAGATCTTTTAAGGCATGAGGGATTATTAGCTATACTAATACATCCCTGATTATCTTCATATATTTTTATAGGTCTTTCAAATTTAATATGAACACTTTCTAATAGGGATCTATTTTCGGACGTTGATGCACTATGATCAGCGTAAACAAGTGGCCCTTACGACACCAAGCAGTGCTTGTTACGCGCGGAGCCTAATAGGCGTATTTTCGGACGTTGATGCACTATGATCAGCGTAAACAAGTGGCCCTTACGACACCAAGCAGTGCTTGTTACGCGCGGAGCCTAATAGGCGTAAAATCGAGATCGCGAGAAGTTAAAAAGCGCAATGTAGAAGCGGACAGACTAAGATTAGAAATACGTACGAGACTAATACTAATACTAATTTTGTGCTAAGTAAGATAAAATTGATGCTTTTAGGCTTGGCAAAGAGTCGTTAGTAGAAATAATATGGTATAGTCTATTATAGTCGTTACACAGTACTCTAAACGGTTCATGCATATCAAAGTTAGATCTACAAATATTTAATGTAAGAGGAACATAGTTCCTGGTAATTCTATTAATCACGGAGAAGCTTATGCGACCCAGTAACTCGGGACTCTCCACATCCCCGTGAATAAGTTTTTAGATAAAAGTTGTGCCAAGCATCGTTCTACGGTTTACTAAGGATGGTAGATTAATTAGGAGAAGTCTACTAGAGTAGGATGGTAAAATAAGGCTTGCATTCCAGTTAAGGCCCCGTAGAGCAAATAATAAAAAGTTCTTTTGCACAGACTCTATCCGTTCTATATGTACACCATACTGAGGACTCCAAACTGCTGAACAGTACTCCAGGATTGGACGGACTAGTGAAATGAACAGAGTCTTTGTAACATAGGGATCATCGAATTCCTTTGACCACCTTTTAATAAATCCAGGTACTCCCCTAGCTTTATTCACCATAGAAGTAATATGGTCACAAAACTTAAGTTTTGGGTCAAGGAGGACGCCAAGGTCATCAACATGCGTAATTCTAGACAACGTGCAACCACCCAGCGTATACGTTGCATATTGTGGCGCTATTTAAATCCAAAAGATTTTCACAACACCATGTTTGAAAAGCGTTTAGGTCAGATTGTAAGTCTGAACTGCTAGAAATTTCGTTATATTGCAGGCATAACTTAACGTCATCTGCGTACATAAGGACACGCGACTTTGTCAAGACTAGAGGGAGATCGTTTATAAATAAAGTAAAAAGAAGTGGGCCAAGGTGGCTTCCTTGTGGGACGCCTGAAGTAACTCGGATCAAATCAGAGATCGAGTTTTTAAAGAGGACTCTTTGAGTCCAACCATAAAGCTTCTCTTACAGCTTCGAACAAGGCCATGTATTCTGCCTCAGTCGATGAAGCAGCTACTGAATTTTGCCTTTTTGTATTCCAGCATATAAGATTTTGGGTTTTTATTCAAAATGTCTCCTACAGACATTTGTCACTCCTACTTTGTATTTCTTCAAAGAATTTGGAACATCACTAAAAATTGAATGAGCGTTTAAAATATAGTTATTGTAATCGATTTCATCTTCATTGTAAGATATGTGTGGCCTGTTCTTTAGCCTATCACTTCTTTTAGAACTACATTCATTACTTTCATTAGGATGTTTTGTGTCAAATCTTTTGTCCATACTGTCATTCTGGATATTTATTTATCATTCAAGAAATTCATTTTATCACAATCCTTACTCTCATTCAGGATACTAACATGATCACTCTCCTTAATCTCATTCAGGATACTAACATGCTCACTCTCCTTACTCTCATTCAGGATACTAACATGATCACTCTCCTTACTCTCATTCAGGATATTCGTATTATCAATCTCCTTACTCTCATTCTGGATATTCGTGTTATCAATCTCCTTACTCATTCAGGATATTCGTATTAGCAACCTCCTTACTCTCATTCAGGAATTCCACTCCACTTTTAACAGCTCTTAAATTGATCATGTTTGTTTCATCTACGATTACGTCTCTTGCAACAATAAATTTGTTATTATATACGTCCCATACTTTTAAACCATTTGTTTCATAACCAACTAAAATAGTTTTGCATGATTTTTCATCAAATTTTCTTTTTCTATTCTTAATATGAACATACACTGTTGAGCCAAATATTTTCAAGTATTTTAAATTAGGCTTTCTATTGTGCCATGCCTCATAAGGAGTTTTTGAATTATTATCAAGTGCCATAGTGGGAATCGTGTTAATTAAATAAGTTGCTGTCAGAACAGCTTCACCCCAATAGCTTTTATCTAATTTAGCACCATTTACCATACTACGAGCTTTTTCAGTAATCGTTCTGATCATCCTTTCTGACACGCCGTTTAATTGCGGAGTATATGGAACAGTCAGATGGTAACTTATCCCTTTCTGTACACAATAATCACGCATGTCACTAGATAGATATTCCCTACCATTATCTATATATAGATTTACAACTTTAAGGTTGAAATGCACCTCACTATTCGCTACGAAATCCTTAAACATTGCCAAAACATCTGATTTATATTTCATTAAATATGTTACACAATAATGTGTATATTGATCCACAAAAATAACATAGTAATTTTTGTCGTCAATCGAAACAGGTTTTATTGGCCCGCATACATCAGAATGGATTACAAATAGGGGTCTACTTATGTACTCTTTATTTTTATATTTTTCAAAACGTAATCTGGCTTGTTTGCCATTGAACATGCTTCACATATCTCATCAACTGGAGTAACGTTATCTAGAAGTTTATTGTCAGCAAATAAATTTTTCTTTTAATTTCAAGCAATTTCCCTTTACTAATGTGACCTAATCTCTCATGCCATAACCGATATTCATGATTTTTCTTTTCACATTTAATGTACATATATACTTGAAATTTAAGAACTGGTGTATTTAACATACCTGAATTCTCAGCCACAACAGATCCATTCTTAAATATTTTTACACCATTACTGCCAAACATAACTGTCATACCAGCCTCTTGCAGTCGCTTGACAGAAATTAAGTTTTCTGCAACTTCCCGGCAATAGAGCACATTCTAAAGCGTGATTTGGTTTCCATTGTGCAATCTGATAATTCCACGCTTCGTTGCAAAAATGAATTCGCCATGCTTGGCGACAGCCTCATCAGGAATATTCTGGTCAATTACTTTTAAAACATCCAATTCGGCGAATAGAGCTCTGATTCTGAATTTCCAAACCGAATACTTTTCCCCGTCAAAAGCCTTTATGTTGCGTTTTGCCTTTTCCGTGGTATTTAACACACACACACACACGCAGCTATATGTATGGATAGGAAACCGAATTTCACAAGGTTACGCAAACCAAAGCTATATCACAAACTAAATATATTAGGCGTTGCCTGGGCCCATAACCTGTTGGGATTCCAAGTTTAAATAAATAGATCAGCGGATTTCGTATTTAATTATTGTTTCTTTTATTTAGCATAGCACAATAAACCACAGCTTACGAGATCAGAAATGAGAGAGAGAGATTAACCGCGTGGTTCACGTTTTAGTGTTACCAGGATCGATAACATTATAATGCTGGTTTTGGTATATACTATAAATTATAATGGGGATATTCTTAGGTATATTCAATATATTTCTATATTAACTCGATTCTGGTCATACTTTTTTATCAAATTTAACATGTGATCAAAGTTTCAAAGAATTTTTGCTGTGTTGGGTTTCTCTATGCATTTTGTTTTGAATTTTTGAAAAATTGAGAATAAGCGCAAGTAATCCAACGAAGCTCAAAGAAAAATTGTGCTGCATCTCTACAACGAAGGAAAATCCTATGGCGAAATAGCCAACATAATGTAAATGAACCGATTTTCCATCCAATGCATCGTGCAACGATTTAAGTGAGCTTCTAGTTTGGCTGAATGCACCTACAGTGACAAACTTAATTATTGGCACAGCAAGCATGTTAAACTTTAAGGCTATTTTTCGTCTTCTAATATGCTGATATTAAAATAAAACAAAATATTTTTTAGATAGAATCATTAATTTTTATTAAAATTCAAGTGACTTCATTAATTTATCTTTTATAAATAATTTATTAAAAATAAAAAACCCAAGGATGGACCAAATTTCCCTGAACAAAATTATTGGCACACTTGGATTTTAATTAACTATTTTGTTAAAACTTTATCGATTTGGCCCTTTTTTTAATTATCACATTTGTCTCTATAATCTTAATTGTATAATGATTAATTTTATAGCTTAAATTGTTTTAGTGCCTTAAAATAAAGGAAAAGTTGTTTGATTTTACAAGGTAAAAATAAAATCAACCGCATGTGTTCAAAAATTAAAATTTAATAAGCAGGATCAATGCAAATCGAATGTCAACATTGGGGAAAGGATGCCCAGAATCCATTTTTCCCATTCGAGTCCTTTGCGACATTTTAAAGGACCCACGCAGTTTCAAAATGCAGTGCACACTGGCTAATCAATGGCTTTGAGAGGCCAGGAAAGCTTAAGGATCGTATAAAAGGATAATGTCAACCCCCAGATCTCCTCAACACGTATCAAAGTTGATGATAAGAAGGACTTTGGTAAGGATATTCACCCAACAGCCTTTTTTCAGGCCATGCATGATGGTTTCTACAAGCGACTTGCTGCTAGAAAAAATCAATCGATTTTAAAAGTCAAAAACAACCATTTGGTAGCAAAATAAAAATCTGAGTATGCCAATTGAGTTTTGGGTCCTTTTAGCCTTCTTATATGATATAGTAATCCTTTCCCTAGGCAAAGGGCTTGTGTTAGATAACTTTTCAAATCGATTGATTTTTTCTAGCAGCAAGTCGCTTGTAGAAACCATCATGCATGGCCTGAAAAAAGGCTGTTCGGTGAATATCCTTACCAAAGTCCTTCTTATCATCAACTTTGATACGTGTTAAGGAGATCTGGGGGTTGACATTATCCTTTTATACGATCCTTAAGCTTTCCTGGCCTCTCAAAGCCATTGATTAGCCAGTGTGCACTGCATTTTGAAACTGCGTGGGTCCTTTAAAATGTCGCAAAGGACTCCGAATGGGAAAATGGATTCTGGGCATCCTTTCCCCAATGTTGACATTCGATTTGCATTGATCCTGCTTATTAAATTTTAATTTTTGAACACATGCGGTTGATTTTATTTTTACCTTGTAAAATCAAACAACTTTTCCTTTATTTTAAGGCACTAAAACAATTTAAGCTATAAAATTAATCATTATACAATTAAGATTATAGAGACAAATGTGATAATTAAAAAAAAGTGGCCAAATCGATAAAGTTTTAACAAAATAATTAATTAAAATCCAAGTGTGCCAATAATTTTGTTCAGGGAAATTTGGTCCATTCTTTGGTTTTTTATTTTTAATAAATTATTTATAAAAGATAAATTAATGAAGTCACTTGAATTTAATATAAAATTAATGATTCTATCTAAAAATATTTTGTTTTATTTTAATATCAGCATATTAGAAGACGAAAAATAGTCTTAAAGTTTAACATGCTTGCTGTGCCAATAATTAAGTTTGTCACTGTATGTATATCTGGCCGAGGATTTTGACTGACCGGGAACGCAGCCAACTGATTCGAAAAGTGAAGGTGGATCTGAAAATGACCTCTTCCCAGATTGCCGCAGAGGTTAAGAATGAGTTTGGGAAGGAAGTTTACCCCATGACTGTGCGAAGGGCCCTGCACGAAGCCAATTACCTCAGTCGTACAGCTAGAAGAAAGCCATTGATTTCAGATGTCAATAAAAAAGAGAGCTGAGCCTATGCCAAGGACTTTTTGGGCAAGTCAATTGAATATTGGGATCATGTGTTGTTTTCCGATAAAAGCAAATTTAATATTTTTCGATCCGATGGCCGTCAGCAGGTGTGGAGAAAGACAACCACTAAAACAAATTCGGCGCCAACAGTGAAACAGGGCGGCGTAGGAGTCATGGTGTGGGGATGCATGTCATCTGCGGTTGTTCGGAAGTTGGTATTTATCGAGGTAATCATGGACAAGGCTTATTACCTCAATATTTTGAAGAACAACCTTAAAAGAGTGCCTCAAACCTAAGCATTCTGAACTCATTCACATTTATGCATGATAATGATCCAAAGCATACGGCCACACTTGTTCGCATGTGGCTCACGTACAATACCGCACACGTTCTGCCACATCCCCTACAATTAGCTGATCTCAACCTTATCGAGCACCTGTGGGAGGAATTGGATAGAAATATAAGAAAGAATGACATTTCATCATAAAATGATCTCAAAAAAGCTTTGATGGGGGAACGGGTGAAAATTTCCCAAGGGGTGACCAAAAAACTGATACATTCCATGCCCAGACGTCTCGAAGATGTCATTAAACAAAAAGGACTACCATCCAAATATTAAATTATAAGTGCCAAGACTTTTGTGTCACGAAAAAAGTTCCTTTTCATTTAAAATTAAAAAAAGCTTTAATAACGTTATAGAAAATTTAAAATTAATGGTGCCTTTCAAATAAAAAATCTTTTATATAACCAATAAAAAAAAAAATGGAACCATTAGCACTTTTGCGGGACTGTACATACATATGTACATACATATGTACGTTTTCAGTTGTCTCGGAGGTGTTGAGGATGTTTGAGGTTTCGGTGCTCTTGGGCACCTTTTTTTGTCCACCTTTTGTTGACCACCTTTTTTGACCAAGTATATCTACATATGTATTCTTGTTTTGCCGCCGGCCAAGTCCAGCTTAGTTTATGCTGGCCCAACAGTTTTATTATAAGCTTCACATTTAATAATGAGTTAATATATTTTAAGTATATGTAGGTACAGTTCAAAATAATTAATAAAATAACACCTAAATTTTTTATAAATTTATATTAAAACATTTTAAAAAAAACTTCCCTTTCATTTTTTTCTTTTCCTTTTTTAAAAAAAAATTTATAAAAAAACCAAAAACACTAAAAAAGAAAAAATAAAAATATTAATCTTTTTTTTCTTTTTTTTTTTTTTTTTTTTTTTTTTTTTTTTTAAATTTAATTAAATAAAATAAAAAAAATCTAAAAAAAAAAAAAAAAAAAAAAAAAAAAAAAATTAAAAAACTTTAAAAAAATTCAAAAAAACTAAAAAAAAAAAAAAAATATATTATTAATCTCAGCCATTGGAGGCCATATCTTAAGTCACAGCCACTGAAGGACTGACTAGTTATTAAGTTTCTAAAATATATATATTTAAGTCTAAAACCTAAGTAATCCTAGTTTTCAAAAAAGCGCGCGCGAGGGCACCAGTATTGATCAGCAGGATCAGTCAGCTGGCCAGTCGGGGCGAATACCCAACAGTAGAGATAAGTTATCGCGATCACCCGTGAATGAATGTGCGTGCTGTTAAACGCAAAGCGTGCGATTAAGGACAAGCTTAGTGCTGTTAATAGCAAAAAGCGTGCTGTAAAGGGAAAAAGCGTGTCGACGTGGAACCGCGACCGACTTGGATCGGCCTCATTCTTTTCCGGCAGCCAAGCAGCTCAGACCAGCAAGGACCACACCAGCAGCAGAGACTCCCGCGGACGGCAACGCCATATCAAAGGCATAGAGTAAGACAAAAGGCAGGTTAGAAACCCAGATACTGAGTGCGAAGGTTAGGGAGAAAGACCAAGTGAATAAAATAAACATAAAGTTGTGAAACTCAAACCCCAAGCCTGGCTACTAAAATTTAGTGAACTTCGCTGAGTGTTTTTCCGGGTCGGCTAGGTTACCGTATTGCGTTTCCGAGGTTTATTATCTCTTCGCAACGCGGATACCAAAGCTACCCACGTGCTACTCCAGGTCGGGCAAGTTCTCGTATTGCGTTTCAGAGGTTTATTTTCTCTGCGCAATACGAACGTTTACCAGACTAGAGAAAAGCGCGGGAAACTATCGCCGGCCTTTTCTGCACACGCTCAGGTTAGGGAGAGGCTAATAAGATTTAGTGCATCTCGCGGAGGGGCTTTCGGGTCAGTGAGGCTTCTGAGTTGCGTTTTCTGAGGTTTATTTTCTCCGCGCAACGCGGACGCCAAAGCTGCCCGCGGGCCTATTCACGTCGGACAAGTTACCGTATTGCGCTTCCGAGGCTTTCTCTGTGCAATACGGACGCTTGCCGGACCGGAAAAGCTATCGCCGATCGCCCACGCTCAAGCCCAGTCGAAAATCCCTCTCGAGTTAATTTGTGACGGCCCTGTTTTTCGTGTTGCGTTTCCGAGGTTCTTTTCTCTACGCAACACGGACGACGAGGCTGTACGCGTGCTCCTTCGCGTCGGACAAGTCCCCGTATTGCGCTTTTTATGTGCAATACGGACGCTTGCCGGACCGGAAAAGCTAACCCCGGGTGCTGATTAGTGTCGGCCAGTTGACATTACGCCTCCGAGCGATCTACGCCACGTAGAGGTGGAGACCCAGAGCAGGTGATCCCGTAAACAAAATCCCGGCGGCAACTCCCAGTCCCGTTTCGTCTCCTGTGTTTCTACAAATTTAACTGTAGAGGACTCTGGCCGGACTGAAGTCTATCCCAGCCTAAGAAAAGTCCTTACAGTTTGGCGCCCGAGCAGGGACGACTCAGGGACGACCTAGGTATCCTGTAGGAGTTGGGTTTTCAGTATCAACCGCATGGCTTAAAGACCCATGCCCAGCCGTGGGAATTTTTTGATTAGGAGCACCCAAGTTTTAAAAAAAGCCTAGTTAGAGAGCAAATAGGGGAATCTGTACTGCCACTTACGACAACGCCGATCTACTCCGCAACTGCGCCGCTTACTATGAGCACTCCGAGCGCTTACCCAGCCCGCTCACATCAGGAGCACTCTGGAGTCCATCCGCGCCGTCGCCTGAGCGCCGCCGGCTGAGGGCCCTCCAGCATCCCAGTGGGCCACCTGCGCCGCTTACCGAGAGCGCTCCCAGAGGCCGCTCACATCAGGAACAAGTCCAAAGCTCAACAGAGCCACACCACGAGCAGCCCAGCGATCAGCCGCGCTCGCCTTCGGGAACGACCCTAGAGACCGCTTCGTCGCCCGGCTTGCGCCCCCCAGCAGCGCCATCTACCGTGCCGGCTACAGCACGCACCGCGACGAGGAAAACAGTCGCCACGCTCACCGTGGACCCCGCATAACTCGCCGCCAGGAGAGTCGCTCCTGCGCCACCACTAGTCGCTAGTCGGGAGACCCAGCCACTCCCACATCAGCATCCGCGTGACGCCCACTCAGAGGCCCAACAGCAGCGGGCACCCAGCCACACCGTTCACCGGGTCGACCGATGAAAACGAACCGGGAACAGAAAGCGTCGGAGGACGCCGAACAAAAACCCGCTACATCAGCCGCCAGACAGATCGAGGAGGGGAGCTTCTCCGAATCCGACGACGCATCCACGACCCGAGCCATGGGGGTCAGGTGGATTTCCTACCGGCGGAAGGACGAACTCCAAGCTATCCTCAAGGAGTTCGGTTTGAACACCCACGGCCAGGTGGACGAACTGCGACCCCGGCTTGCATCGTTCATCGGAGGGTCCAACCACAGTCCGGCGCTCCGGGAACGCTTTGCCGCATTGGAGGCCATCTACCCAGAGGCTCCCACATCAAAGGTAGTGACCAACCGGTCCACCTCACCGATGCCCGGCGCAGAAGACACCCTTCACCCCCAAAACACCGTCACACGAGCCCAGGACGTGGAGCCCAAGGCTCCCACCCCGCTGCCCAATCGCCATCCCAGCACATGTCCGCAGCCGCATTCGCCGAGAAGCTTCGGGGATGGGGCGTCCATTTCGATGGACAAGCCGACCCCCTGCACTTCATGGAACGAGTCGAGGAAGGAACAGCGACATCCCACGGGCCATCGCCGGATTTTTGTCGGGCCGCGCCAAAGGCTGGTACCGAGCCTACCAGATGCACGCCGTGGCCTGGGAAACTTTCAAACGGTAGTTCTTGGAATTTTTTCTCCCTCCACGGTACTACCAGCGCCTGGAGGATGCGATCAGGACCCGACCCCAACAAGGCGGCGAGCCTTTCAAGTTCTATGTGGTAGAACTACGCCTGATGATGCAGCGGGCAAATTACTCGTTCGAACAGGAGCTCGAAAGGATTTACGAGAACCTGCTACCGGAGTATCAACTCTTCATAAGGCGTCATGAATTCTCCTCGATGGAAGGGTTGACACAACTAGCCACCGCTTTCGAAATTGCTCGGGACCGAGACCCAGTACGACAAGCAGCACTAGTTCCACCCGCCAGTGGAAGCTACACTACGAGGAGCAGCCCTCCGCCCGGCCCTCGCCGACGAGAGCCCATACGACCAGCGGCGACGCCTTTCGGCACATCGAATCCAGCGATTTCAAACCGGATGATTTCCCAGGAGGCCGAAGCACCTGTCGACGTGGCCCGAGCCTGTAGTCGTTGCGCTGAGGTGGGACACTTCGTTCGGGAATGCCAGAATCCGCCAGTCCTATACTGCTGGGACTGCGGGAAACGTGGTACTCGCACCATTGACTGCTGCCGGCAGTCGGGAAACAACCGGGGTCCTCGCACACACAGGGAGCAGGCGGCGACCCACTCAGCGCTCCCCCATCATTAAATCCACCGCTCCGCTTGACGGGAGGCCGGATCGTCGCTACGGTTACCATCGAGGGGCAACTCTTCGCGGCAACCACGGGGGCCTCCAGAAGCTTTGTCAGCGAAGCGTTGGCCAACCGGCTCGATTCGGGTCGAAACATCAAAGAGGTTCGCACCCAAATATCCCTGGCGGACGGATCCTCGAAGGAAGTCACCAAGGCCCTGCACGCACAAGTGCGCCTAAACCAACAACATGTCCGCATGACCCTCCTGGTCCTGCCAACGATCTTGGACGAGGTGATCCTCGGGATTGACTTTCTCTGTGGCATCCGGGCAACCCTAATCTGCGGTCACCACCCGAGCGGCGCCAACAGTGGCGGTCGCCCACCTTTCGGACCCACCGACTCTTGCCCGGCGGACAACAAGGACCAAGGAGGAGGCCACAACGGGTCCCATACCCGCCCCAAGGCAGCGCATCACCGCGGGACGGAACCCAGCTCCAGTTCCATCGGAGCGCTCGCCACCACCGGTTCCTCCCGCCACTACCACGGGAATCACGAAGGCCGATGTCACCGTCAAGGAAGGCAGGTACAGCCTTCAGCCACTACCGGATGCCGCCGTGGCCAAGAAAAGGAACCCTTTTCGGAGGTATCTCGCGGGTCAGGACCGTTTAGCCAGTACAACGACAGGAACGTTCCCCGACGACCCGGATACGCCACGTTCTTCCCCGGGAAGCCCGATAAGAATCGGGAAGTACCAGCTACTCGCCCAGCCGGATACAGAGGACGCTCAGAGGCGCAATCCGTTCCGGAGGCATTGCCCTCACGGACACCTGGCCACAGTCGCGGAATCCCCGCCGGGATCGCTAGTGTCTGAGGAACCTCTCGACGCAGTAACCCTCCGGTTCCTTCAAGAGGAGCTTAGGCATTTCGACCAGCTGCAAGGAACGACGGATATAGCCGAGCACACCATCACCCTTCGGGGAGATAAACCGCTGAAACAGCGGTATTATTCCAAGAACCCGGCCATGCAGCTTACCATCAACGAGCAGGTGGACGAACTGCTGCAGGGTGGACGAATCGAACCCTCTCGAAGTCCGCACAGCGCACCGCTGGTGCTAGTCCGAAAGAAGACAGGGGACATGCGGATGTGTGTTGACTATCGTCAACTCAACGCACACTCCATACCCGACGCGTACCCGCTTCCACGCATCAACCATATCCTGGAACGCCTACGGAATGCCCGGTTCATCTCCACGTTGGACCTTAAAAACGGGTATTGGCAGATTCCCATGGCAGAAGGCAGTCGAGAATGCACCGCATTCACTGTCCCCGGACGTGGACTCTTCCACTGGAAGGTCATGCCGTTTGGGTTCCACTCCGCCCCACCGACTTTCCAACGAGCTCTGGACAGCGTCATCGGCCCCGATATGGAACCCCACGCCTTCGCCTATTTAGACGACATCATCGTCATCGGGGCAACGTGGGAGGACCATGCGCGCAATCTGAGGGAAGTCTTCCGGCGCCTTCGAGAAGCGAATCTACGCTTAAATCGGGGTAAGTGCAAGTTCTTCCAAAGAAGACTAGTGTATTTGGGTCACCTGATCAGCGAGGAAGGCATCAGGACAGACCCCGACAAAATAGCGGCCATCCAGGGGCTACATCCCCCGACTAATGTCAAGGAACTTCGCCGCCAACTCGGAATCGCATCCTGGTACAGACGTTTTGTCCCAGACTTTGCCTCACTCGTACAACCAATGTCGCGACTCCTGAGGAAGGGAGTAAAGTGGACCTGGGAAGAACCCCAACAGCAGGCGTTTGATTCACTTAAGGCGCGACTGACGTCCGCTCCTGTATTGGCCTGCCCAAACTTCGAGTATAAGTTCCAACTTCAGACGGACGCCAGCGACAAAGGACTCGGCGCGGTCCTCACTCAGAATATTGAGGGCGACGAACGAGTAATCGCCTACGTGAGCCGTCGACTCGAGCGGGCGGAGGAAAATTACTCGGCCACTGAAAAGGAGTGCCTCGCCATTGTGTGGGCCACCCGAAAGTTACGTTGCTACCTGGAGGGTTATAAGTTCGACGTGATCACGGATCACCTGGCTCTGAAATGGTTGAACTCCATTAACAATCCCATGGGACGTATAGCCCGGTGGGCACTGGAACTCTAGCAGTACCAGTTCGACGTACTCTACCTTAAGGGCAAATACAACGTGATCGCCGACGCCCTCTCCCGGCAACCACTCGGAAGACTCCAGTTACTCGCAGAACTTAAGTGCCACTGCAAATGGGTACGAAAGATGCAGGAGCAGGTCCAAAGACGCCCCGCAGGCATCAGAGTAGGCAACCCCTGGAAGCTGTGCGTGCCGCGAGAACAGCGCCAACGCGTGCTGGGAGAATGCCACGACCATCCCTCCGCCGGACACCTAGGCATCCGGAAGACGCTCAGGAGGATCGCCCAGCGTTACTTCTGGCCTGGCCTTCATCGGGACGTGGTACGGTACGTTACTAGCTGTCTGACCTACCAACAATACAAGGTTAGTCAGTATAAACCAGCCGGCAAGATGCTCACTCGCCGACCTACAGAGCCGTTCGCGCTCGTCGGAGCCGACTTCGTTGGACCCCTTCCCCGGACCCGGCGAGGAAACACCATGCTCTTGGTTTTCATCGATGTATTCTCCAAGTGGGTAGAGCTCATCCCATTGAGGAAAGCCACCTCCGCCCAACTGGAGTTCGGATTCCGAGAAAGGATCCTCTCTCGCTTTGGAGCCCCCAGAAGGTTGATTTGCGACAATGGCACGCAGTTCACCAGCCGAAGCTTCCGGGTGTTCTGCAGGAACAACGGCATTCAACTGGAATACACCGCGCCGTACTCTCCCCAGCAAAATCCGACGGAACGCGCCAACCGCACTATCAAGACCATGATAGCACAATATGTGAACCAGGATCACCGGTCGTGGGACCAGCTACTGCCCGAGATCTCCCTCGCCATCAACACTAGCATCTCAGATAGCACGGGGTTTAGTCCGGCTTACCTAGTACAGGGTCGGGAGCCTAGGTTGCCAGGGTGCCCTCTTCGATGCGGTCGCACCCGACTTACAGGCCTCGCCATTGGATCCAACGGAACGAGCCAGAAGGCTTCAAGAAGCGTTCCGCACCGCCCTAGAAACCAACCAGATAGCTTCTCAGGAACAAAGTCGACACTACAACCTGAGGCGACGTGAGTGGCGACCCCAACTAGGCTCACAGGTGCTAGTCCACCTTCACCATCTGTCCAAAGCCAGCGAGGGCTTTAACGCAAAACTTGCGCCAAAGTACGCCGGCCCGTTTAAGGTGGTGAAATTTCTATCATCAAACGTCGTGCGGCTACAACAGATAGACGGCCGGAAAAAGCGTACAGCTGGCATAGGCGATCTAAAAGAGTATCATCAGCGAGAAGAACAACTAGACGACTCTTCAGAAAGCCCCAGAAGGAGCGATTCGCACCACGCACCTGATGACGTGCTCGTCACACCACTGCAAGGGTAAACATAAGTGGCGTACTCGCCAACAAGTTATTTTAAGCGGGAAAAAAATTGTATCGAATAGGCTAATTAAAGATAGTTGATCTTCGCACTCAGGTTAGGCAAGTTAGGAAAACGTAGTACTAGACTAACTATTTGGACACCTTTCAGAAAAAAAAAAAAAAGACAACAGCGTGCAACAAATGGATCCCTATCAGGTGGAGGGAGAGTACAGACCCGTCGACCACCGAGGAGGCTCTACGGCCAGCAATAGCGGAGAGTCCCAAGCCGGCGACTCGGTGTTATCCACCCACAGCCCGACTCCACCCCCGTTCAGCCCATGGCAGGGCATGAGATCGCCCGAAGGACCCGCGAGTCGTAATCCACCGGGCAACGCCGACTCCGTGTCGACCGAGGTTCGGTCTCCAGACGTCAGCATGGTCATCAGCGGAGACGTGCCGGAAGTGTTTGAGCCCCTACCCGGAGACGACGAGGAGGAGGAGCCAACCACCCCCACGATTTCACGCCTGGCCCGGCTACAGGTGGACGACGAGGACGAGCCCGGGGCATCGACCACCCACATCCTGGTAGGCGCATGGCTGCAAGGTCAGGACCATCACGCCTTCGCTCCTGGACACCTGCAACGATGCCTCTGGGAGGCCCACCGGAGTTCCCCAGCGAGCCCAACGTCCACCGACGACTCGGACGTCGGAGTCGACGGGCGATTTTGGAGGGACCGCCCGCAAGCCCAGGTCGAGCGCGCCATAGCCGAGGCGAACCGGGCCTGGGACGGCTACGCTGGCGACGTCGCACCAGCTCCGGAGGGATCCGAGCCTGAGAGTGGCCTCTGCTCCAGCCAGGGGGAAAGCGACGACGAGGGAGAGGATGTGCTGGACATCCACGCAAGGGAGGTCGGCCCCGACTTGGCCGTACCCGAGGAGCACGTTCCCGCTATAGCCGAGAACCCGCAGGACCAAACTCCACCCGGAACTCCAGCACACTCCAGCCCCCCCGTCCACACCGAGACGCTGCCAAACGGAGTCCCCCCCCCACCAACGCGGTACGTCCGCGCCTGGAGCTGACGTCGCCCGCGCTGTCACCTGGCCCTCGGACCCCTCTCGGGGAAGCACCACCCACCCCCGGCCGATCCATCCCCCATGCGGTCAAGACCCTCGACGCAGGCGCCGTCCCAAAGCGGAGACGAAGAGCTGGACCTGCAGCTGTTCCTCACCGGCGGAGAGCAATAGGTGCATGAGGTGCTTCAGGCCACAAGGACCCAGCAGAGGACCCAGTCAGGGTGACGCCCACTGGATCGAGGCCCCAGCGGACTGGAGGGTAGACACTCCGGATCGCCGTCTGCCCCCCATCCTCGTCGCGTCCATTCAGGCCCAGGATCGCCGACGCGTTCGGTATCTACGCCACTTCGACGGGGCCAAATTCCGAGTCAGCCTGACCGCACGAGGCGAAGTCTCCGTGGCCCTCCGCCCGTCTCAATAACCACCCCGAAGTAAAGGGGGGGTGTGAGGACGCTTAAAGGCGCCTCTCAAAACTTATATAATCTCAGCCCTTGGGAGGCCAAAACTAATATAATCTCAGCCATTGGAGGCCAAAAACTTAAGTCACAGCCACTGAAGGACTGACTAGTTACTAAGTTTCTAAAATATATATATTTAAGTCTAAAAAAACCTAAGTAATCCTAGTTTTCGAATAAGCGCGCGCGAGGGCACCAGTACTGATCAGCAGGATCAGTCCGCTGGCCAGTCGGGGCGAATACCCAACAGTAGCGATAAGTTATCGCGATCACCCGTGAATGAATGTGCGTGCTGTTAAACGCAAAGCGTGCGATTAAGGACAAGCTTAGTGCTGTTAATAGCAAAAAGCGTGCTGTAAAGGGAAAAAGCGTGTCGACGTGGAACCGCGACCGACTTGGATCGGTCTCATTCCTTTTCGGCAGCCAAGCAGCGCAGACCACAAGGACCACACCAGCAGCAGAGACTCACGCGGAAGGCAACGCCATATCAAAGGCTTAGAGTAAGACAAAAGGCAGAGGTTAGAAACCCAGATACTGAGTGCGAAGGTTAGGGAGAAAGACCAAGTGAATAAAATACACATAAAGTTGTGAAACTCAAACCCCAAGCCTAGCTACTAAAATTTAGTGAACTTCGCTGAGTGTTTTTCCGGGTCGGCTAGGTTGCCGTATTGCGTTTCCGAGGTTTATTATCTCTTCGCAACGCGGATACCAAAGCTACCCACGTGCTACTCCGGGTCGGGCAAGTTCTCGTATTGCGTTTCAGAGGTTTATTTTCTCTGCGCAATACGAACGTTTGCCAGACTAGAGAAAGCGCGGGAAACTATCGCCGGCCTTTTCTGCACACGTTCAGGTTAGGGAGAGGCTAATAAGATTTAGTGCATTTCGCGGGGGGCGGCTTCAGTGAGGCTTCCGAGTTGCGTTTTCCGAGGTTTTTTTCTCTGCGCAACGCGGACGCCAAAGCTGCCCGCGTGCCAATTTACGCCGGACAAGTTGCCGTCTTGCGCTTCCGAGGCTTTTCTCTGCGCAACACGGACACTTGCCGGACTGGAAAAGCTATCGCCGATCGCCCACGCCCAGGCCCAGTCAAAATCCCTCTCGAGTTAATTAGTGGCGGCCCCGTTTTCGTGTTGCGTTTACGAGGTTTGTTTTTTCTCTTCGCAACACGGACGACGAAGCTGTCCGCTTGCTCTTTCGTGTCGGACAAGTTCCCGTATTGCACTTCCGAGGGGTTTTCTCGGTGCAACACGGACGCTTGCCGGACTGGAAAAGCTATCGCCGATCGCCCACGCTCAGGCCCAGTCAAAATTCCTCTCGAGTTAGTTTTGAGGCGGCTTGTTTTCGTGTTGCGTTTCCGAGGTACTTTTCTCTACGCAACACGGACGACGAGGCTGTACGCATGCTCCTTCGCGTCGGACAAGTCCCCGTATTGCGCTTCCGAGGTTTTCTCTGTGCAACACGGACGCTTGCCGGACCGGAAAAGCTAACCCCGGGTGCTAATTGGTGTCGGCCAGTTGACATTACGCCTCCGAGCGATCTACGCTGCGTAGAGGTGCAGACCCAGACCCGTAAACAAAATCCCGGCGGGCACCCAGTCCGTTTCTTCTGTCTCCTGTGTTTCTACAAATTTAACTGTAGAGGACTCTGGCCGGACTGAAGTCTATCCCAGCCTAAGAAAAGTCCTTACATCACATAACTTAAATTCACTTAAAAAAGGAATCCATACCTTTCAAAACTATCATAATCATTATACCCTTGCAGAGGGTGTTATAATTTTGGTCAAAAGTGTGCAACGCAGTGAAGGAGACATCTCCGACCCTATAAAGTATATATATTCTTGATCAGGATCACCTTCTGAGTTGATATAGCCATGTCCGTCTGTCCGTCTGTCTGTCCGTCTGCCTGTCCGTCTGTCTGTCCGTCTGTCTGTTTCTACGCAAACTAGTCTCTCAGTTTTAAAGCTATCGAATTGAAACTTTGCACACACCCTTCTTTCCTTTGCACGCAGTATTAAAAGTAAGCTGGGACATCGGGCGATTATATCCTATAGCTGCCATATAACTGATTGATCGGAAATGCCATAACTTTCGTGTTTGTTGTAAAGTTGGGATTTTCTATGGGTTTTATATTTGGCCAATCAATCCGACCTACCAAATTTTATAAGGATCGGCCGACTATATCAAATGCCATAACTTTGGGGTTTTTATACCCGTTATTCTGTAGAGTAAAAGGGTATATTGTATTCGTGCAAAAGTACAGTGACTCCATCGCTTAATCGGACAAGTACCTTCTTATGATAAATGTGTGGAAAAAAAACAAAAATGAACGAAATGCACCAATTTTTTCTGTTTTTATACAAGTTCAACATTCTTATTATTCAATAACATAAAAAAAAAATCACATATTTCCATGAAAAACTCTTAATTTATGAACTAAAACATAATTATTATATTATTTGGCGCTCAACGTATAATCGGACAAAGAAGAATATGAATGAAAAAAATAAGAAAACTTAATATTTAGTATTTGGTTGCGAACCTTTGTTTTCTAGAACAGCTTGCAAGCGCCTAGGAATGGATTTATATAGTTACAAGTTTTTCGCACACTTCCGGCTCAATGGAGTTCCATGCTTCCAACAAAGCTGCCTTGAGGTCATTTTTAGTGTTAAATTTCTTTTGATACACTCTTCTAGCCAATTCTTCCCAGAGATGTTCAATTACATTAAGGTCGGGGCTTTGCGCTGGCGTTTCGACAACTTTGGGACAGTTATGGATCAACCAAAGCTTTGCAACACCCGATGTGTGCTTAGGATCGTTATCCTGGTAAAAGGCAAAGTTGTTAGATGACACCTATTTCTGAGCACTTTGCTTAACATTTCTTTTTAAAACCTTAAGGTAACCAAACTTATCCATAATACCATCTATAAAATGTAATTGGCCCACTCCAGCACACTTGACATGCAGCCCCAAACCATCACAGAACCTCCTCCATGTCTTTACTGTGGCCTTTGTGTTTTTGGGTTCAAATTCGGTATTTGGTTTACGCCAAACAAACTTCTTCCCATCGGATCCATGTAAATTAAACTTACTCTCATCAGTAAATAGAACCTTTAATTAATTAATAAAAATCAACAAAAATATTTTTTTTAACTCAATAACTACTATATTACCGTCTTCCAAAAATCTTCTGTTTTCATCAAATATTCTTTTTGCATATTTAATGCGATTTTTTTGTTCTTGGGGCTAAAAAGGGCTTCTTCCTCACAAATCTTCCGTGGAAATCGAACTTATGTAAAGTATTACGCACAGTATTGAGACACACGTCTTTACGAGTTCGGTTTTTGTAAAGAAATCTTAAGTTCTTTAGCATTTTTGAAGGGATCTTGTTTAATTTTTTTTAAACCGCACCCTTTTCTCGGTCATTTAAGATCTTGTTTTGGCCTTCCCTGCTTTTATTGGCAAATCTAAATTCATCACGGAAACCGCTTAATAATGTCGTGGACCGTAGATTTGCTTTTTCCAACTAATTCGGAGATTCCCTTAGCGTTTTTTCCTTCAAAATGTAGCTTAACAACTAACTGCCGAAGTTCCACAGAGGATTGCTTTCCATTTGGAGCCATTTTTCTACTTTATAATAGCAAATTTATGTTTTCTGCTCCTAATCTCTATTATAAACCAAACGCAATGCAAAAAGCCCAAAGTTTGCATCGAATTCCAGGAAAAAAAACGTTTTTTGTCTTCATATTGGGATTGTCCGATTATTCGTTGAGCGCCAAATATCGATCTAAATTTGTATTTGTTTGAAAACTTTGGGTTCTTAACGAAAATATTGAGTTTTTTTCTTTTGTTTTAGAGAGATGAAAGTGTATATTTATAATAAAAAAATTTAAAAAATTAATTTGGCCCATTTAGTATATTTTTAGCGCACATTTATCATAAGAAGGTACTTGTCCGATTAAGCGATGGAGTCAATGTATGTAACAGGTAGAAGGAAGCGTTTCCGACCCTATAAAGTATATATATTCTTGTTCAGGATCACTAGCCGAGTCGATCTAGCCATGTCCGTCTGTCCGTCTGTCCGTCTGTCTGTCCGTCTATCTGTCTGTCTGTCCGTATGAACGCTGAGATCTCGGAAACTATAAAAGCTAGAAGATTGGCATTTTGCATGTAGATTTTAAGAGTTCCTACGCAGCGCAAGTTTGTTTCAAAATGGTGCCACGCCCCCTCTGACGCCCACAAGCCACAAGCTGTGGCCACAGTTTTGATGCTATTATGAAAATTTTAATTGATAGGTATTTGTTTCGTCAATACCTGTGGATTGGCCTAATAAAAGTTTGCCACGCCCACTCTAACGCCCAAAAACCCATTAAACGCTTAAGCCTGGCTAGCGCCTACATTTCCGCCTTTCATGGCGCCATCTAACGGATGATTTTGGAACAGCTGGCCAAGGTGCTCAACAGAGTCAACGTTAATTCCCGATAAGGATTTCTATTAAAGGAAATTGCGATGGTTTTCATTTGTCAATACCGAACTACATATATCCCAAGAACTATGTAAATCAAATCAAGTTAGCCAAATTGGAGGTCTGAGTCAAACAATGGCGTATGTGTGTATGCTGGTGCAGGGCAACAGCTGCCTGCGCTAAAGCAGCGCTGGTGCTGATGCTCGTGCTGTAAAGCTGCCAGCACTAAGAGATCGCCGAATTCAAATTGATAATTTGAACTTTTTGTCCTTTTTTCCTGTGGTCACTCTAATTCACATTATGTTAATGCAAAATCTAAAGTTGTTTAGCTGAGTAACGGGTATCTAATAGTCGAGGCACTCGACTATAGCGTTCTCTCTTGTTAAAGTTAGGAAGTTGAGATTTTTTATGAGTATTAAGAATGCATCATATGAATAATTTTGGAGAATATAATTTACAGAGTATTCTGCAAAGGTATATCAACTTCGGCTCCGCTCGAAGTTAGCTTTCCTTTCTTGTTTTATTTTTAAAAAGTATTTCCATAAAATAATATAATTAATAAGAATCAACGACTACAATACAAAAATTATGCTAATTTAATTTCAAGGGTGTATAAAGGTCGTTGTGATTTTAATACATTGTCCGTCCGTCTATCCGTTTCTACGCAAACAAAGCTTTTCGGGTGAAAATTAGCTTCGATGTTTCTGCACATATGTACAGCTGTGTTCGCCGAAATAGCAGTGCGACAGAAGAACAACTATAAAACGGTTTTTTTGAATATTCCTTGTTGCTAGTTGATTTATTGCACATTGTACTTGTAAAATGGAACATAAAGATAAGAATCAAGCAAAAGTTCCGTTGGATTTGCTCTATTTTTGTGTAACCTTGATATTTTTTTACACTTGCAAATCGTTTTGGCTATTCACCGAAATAGCAGTCTGTGATTTTGTTCCGCGAAAATTTTTAATTTAATTAATTTAAAATAAGTTCGTTATTATAGTTAATACGACAATACACCCTTACTTCGCAAAAATTTCATTTTAGTGGGTAGAGGACCTCACTGCTCCAAGCGAGAAAAAGAGGAGATCATTCGGCTTAGAAAGGAGGGCAAAACCTATAAAGAAATTCAAAGTCTTTTGAAATGTTCTGCCAAGATGGTCTCTAATGCAATAAGATATGAACCGAAGCCCGAAAAACGAGGTGGAAAATCGCAAAACCACAACTGCAGAGGACCGACGCATAGTACGCTTCAGCAAAGCTAATCCTTTTGCTTCCTCTAGGGATATAAAAGCGGAAATTGGCTTGGGAATAAGTGATGTGACCATTCGCCGGCGACTTCTTGAAAAAAATTTGAATGCGCGAAGTCCACGGAAGGTTCCATTACTTGCTAAAAGGCATATATAACCCAGGTTGGAGTTCGCCAAAAGGCAATTGAACTGGCCACTATCCAAATGGCGTAATATCCTTTGGACAGATGAGTCCAAGCTAGTGTTATTTGGTGGAAAAGGATCAAGACAATATGTCCGCCGACCTCCAAATACAGAATATCACCCAAACCATACGCTGAAGACAGTAAAGCAAGGTGGTCTTAAAATCATGGTACACATGATCGATGGGTTCATGGACCAACATGCCTTGTCAAGATTTGGTGGACTCCATGCCACGTAGGTGTGAGGCTGTGATAGCTAATAAAGACTGTACAACAAAATATTAGATTATAGACGAATTGTATTTTAGTAGGATTAGATTAATTATAAGATATTTTGAAATTTATTACATTTTTTGTTTATTGTTTACTTTGACTGCTATTTCAATGAACAGCATAATATATACTGTTTTTGTTGTTATTAGCTATATCTTCTAAAATGTTTAAGTTACCCAAATTAAATTATTGTTATAATCTTTATAATTAAATACACCAAGCCTTTATGGAAAAACTTGTTAACAAAGTAGTGTTTTTATACCCTTGCAGAAGGTATTATAATTTTGGTCAAAAGTGTGCAACGCAGTGAAGGAGACATCTCCGACCCTATAAAGTATATATATTCTTGATCAGGATCACCTCCTGAGTTGATATAGCCATGTCCGTCTGTCCGTGTCGTCTGTCTGTCCGTCTGTCTGTTTCTACGCGAACTAGTCTCTCAGTTTTAAGGATATCGAATTGAAACTTTGCACACAGCCTTCGTTCCTTTCCACGCAGTATATAAGTCGGAACGGCCGAGATCGGCCGACTATATCCTATAGCTGCCATATAACTGATTGATCGGAAATGCCAAAACTTTGGTGTTTGTTGTTGAGTTGGTTTTCCTTTGGTTTATATTTGGAATATTGCCTACATTATTAGGCAGCCTACTATATTAGCTGCCATATAACTGATTGATCGGAAATGCCATAACTTTGGTGTTTGTAAAGTTAGGAAGTTGGGATTTTCTATGGGTTTTTTTTACTTTTATTCTTTCCCTTTGCTTTGTTGTATTAAGAATGCATCATATAAATAATTTTGGAGAATATAATGTACATAATATTCTGCAAGGGTATATCAACTTCGGCTCCGCCCGAAGTTAGCTTTCCTTTCTTGTTAATAGTATTTTTATACCCTTGCAGAGGGTATTATAATTTTGGTCAAAAGTGTGCAACGCAGTGAAGGAGACATCTCCGACCCTATAAAGTATATATATTCTTGATCAGGATCACCTCCTGAGTTGATATAAGCATGTCCGTCTTTCCGTCTGTCTGTCTGTTTCTACGCGAACTAGTCTCTCAGTTTTAAAGATATCGAATTGAATTATTGGTCAGACAATGCCATAACTTTGGTTTTGTAAAGTTAGGAAGTTGAAATTTTTATGAGTGTAGAATGCATCATATGATAATTTCGCAGAATATAATTTACGGAATATTCTCGGGTATTTCAACGGTCGACTAGTTAGTTTCCTTTTTTTAATTTAGCTGCTATTATTTGCTAATTTAAAGTTGATGCGGACTTTTAATGTTTTTCTTACATTTTTGACATAACACTTTCTTGTAACCAGATAGTAGTAATGTTATTTTGTCCCGGATTTAATCGACTTTTTCGGGTTTTTGTTTTTTCTCTATTTTTTATATTGTGGGGTATTATAATTTTGGTCAAAAGTGTGCAATCGTGAGGAGCCGTCTCCGACCCTATAAAGTATATATATTCTTGATCAGGATCCTCCAAAGTTGATATAGCCATGTCCGTTGGTCTGTGTCAAGTCTTCGTCTGTCCGATATCTTTACGCAAACTAGTAGTTTTAAAGACTATCGAATTGAAACTTTGCACAGACTCAGTATATAAGTCGGAACCGGGATCGGACGACTATTTCATATCAGCTGCCATATAACTGATTGATCGAAATGCCAGAATATTTGTGTTTGTAAAGTTAGGAAGTTGGGGATGTTTCTTTCTGTTTTTAATTTACTGATAATTATTTGATTAAGTTCATAGCTGACTTTTATTGTGTTTTTCTTACATTTTTGACACAAAATAACACTTTGCCCTGACTGCCCAGAGAGTATTAATGTTACTTTGTCTGCACAAGCAACAATCGATTTTCCGGAATTTTGATACCCTTGCAGAGGGTATTATAATTTCAGTCAAAAGTTTGCAACGCAGTGAAGGAGACATTTCCGACCCTATATAGTATATATATTCTTGATCAGCATCACCAGGAGAGTCGATCTAGCCATGTCCGTCTGTCCGTCTGTCCGTCCGTCCGTTTCTACGCAAACTAGTCCCTCAGTTTTAAAGCTATCTGATTAAAACTTTCCCAAAAGTTGTCTTTCTATTGCAGGTAATATGTAAGTCGGAACAAGCCGGATCGGGCGACTATATCATATAGCTGCCATATAACTGAACGATCGGGAAAGCCATAACGATGGTGTTTTTAAAGTTAGGAAGTTGGGATTTTCTATGAGTTTTATTTTTGGCCAATTAATCCGACCTACCGAATTTCATAAGGATCGGACGACTATATCCTATAGCCGCCATATAACTGATTGTTTGGAAATGCCATAACTTTGGTGTTTTTAAAGTTGGGAAGTTGGGATTTTCTATGGGTTTTATTTTTGGCCAATCAATCCGACTCACCAAATTTCATAAGGATCGGCCGTCTATATCCTATAGCTGCAATATAACTGATTGATCGGAAATGCCATAACTTTGGTGGTTGTAAAGTTAGGAAGTTGGGATTTTTTATGGGTTTTATATTTGGCCAATCAATCTGACGAAAAACATCATAGAGTCATGTTTGCCTTTGGACCTGTTGTAGAACCCTATAGCACTGGGCACACGGTGATTGACAAGTCACCCCATGAAGCAATGCAGGGTAGTTGGAGTCACAGGTTGCCCGTTATGTTCGGGGGCACCAGTTTCGAAGGGTTGCTTTTCTATCCAGGTGAGTGGCGGTCTTATTCTTATATGACAACCGCTTCACGTACTCAACTTTTTTGCAGAGGTTTCGAGGCGTCCAGCCACTTTGGATGAGGTGGGAAACTGAAAGAATCTGCTTCCGAAAGATCTAACCCACAATTTGGATCCCAAACTACGCGAAAACTATGGCCTGCAACTGAAGAAGGCTTATTTCGGAGATGAGCCCTGCAACCAGGAGAACATGATGAAGTTCCTCGAACTGTGTTCGTACCGCGAATTCTGGCACCCTATATACAGGGCAGCATTAGCTCGAGTCCGGCAATCCAGTGCACCCACCTATCTGTACCGATTCGATCACGACTCCAAATTATGCAATGCCATTAGGATCGTCCTTTGTGGTCATCAGATGCGAGGAGTTTGCCATGGAGACGATCTCTGCTATATATTCCACAGCATGCTATCACACCAATCTGCGCCAGATTCCATAGAACATAAGGTAATCACTGGAATGATCGACGTTTGGACGACTTTCGCCACTACCGGCGATCCGAACTGCGAGAGTATAAAGTCTGTAAAAAACGAAACGGATTTTAAGTGCCTCAATATTGGGGAGCAGTTTTAAATCAAGGCGCTCCCACAATTGCAGAAGATCCAACCAGTGTGGAACAGTTTCTATGCCCCGAATGAACTGTAGATGCAGTGCATCAATAAAAGGTTATTTAGCTTTAACTGTCTCAATTGTTTGGATTTGGATGATCTTAGATTGTGTAAATACGTTGTACATGTGTTATGGTTATTTTAGTTCTGAGACATTTATTGTTTAATTTAAAAATTCTGTTTTTAGGCCTATGACATAAGTTCGATTTTACAGTGTAAATAACTATAATAAATAAAACAAGAAAGGAAAGCTAACTTCGGGCGGAGCCGAAGTTTATATACCCTTGCAGAATATTCTGTAAATTATATTCTCCAAATTAGTCTTCTCAATTAGTCTTTGACTTTCAAAGTGAACGGTCGTGTTTTTTTTCTGCGCTTCGAATTTTGTATTTTGTTTTCGTTTATTCCCATCGGTGGGTTTTATCAAAACAATTTTTTGGTGATTTAATAAATGTTACGCTCCGTTCGCTTCGCGAGTGCACTTTGTATTTAATACTAATAAATTCTTTTAGTTTTCGTATTTCTTATCTGTGTTTTCTTTTCTTTTATCCCCACCGTTTCTCTTTTGTGCATGCACATTAACATATTTACGCTCCCGCTCTCTTGCCCTCTTTTCTTTGAAAGTTCTAAGCGTTCAGTTTCTGCGCTCTTGCGGTACTTATAACTGCTCGCTTATAAATTTCAATTCGCTTTCTTGGTACAGTGGTCCCAATAAATAAAATGAATAATAAAAATTTAGTCTGCTTCTGCAAGAAATGCAGCCTCGTAATCAGGGCTGACCAGTCTAATATGACTTGTTGGCTGTGTGAAAATATGGTGCACACCAAGTGCGCCGGTTTTACTGGCCGGACAAGTGATGACCTTTCAAAGGGGCCCAATTTGCAGTTTTGTTGTGACGCTTGTGTGGAGGTTGCGAACGAGATGAAATCGTTCATGCGCCAAACTAAAGGCGGCCTGATGGGGCTGATTAGCTGTTTCGGTGTTGCTAGAGATAGTTTTCGCCGAGCTGATGATCTCCTCTCTGCGCTGGACTCGCAGTTTAATAGTCGTAAGCTATTAGAAGAGTCCCCTAAGCGCAAAAAGGCCGCTGGTGGTAAGGAGCAAAAGGGGAACACCCCGCAACCGAAATCAAAAGAACAACAGAGCATTCCGGCGGATCAGCAGCCGATTTCAGCAAACCCTCAAATGTTGCTAAGATCGGCAGCTAAAAAAGATTCGGTATCCGAACAATCCGATACAGAATGCATGCAACCAGGGACTTCTAAGAATTCCGATTTGTCCGTAGTGGTTTCACAATTAGTGGATCCACCTATCTCTCAGAATGTAGCATCACCACCACAAGGGACTACTGTGTCCGGACAACCGGCTCAAGTTGGTTTGGCAGAAGCAATGTCTGCTCCACCAAAATCCCTTTCAGTGGTTCCACTCAAGAAACAAATTTTCGTTTCTCGGCTTTCCCCTAATCAAACATCTTCTGATGTATTGTCTTATATACAAGACAAAACTAAACCCGATTGTAATAGTGTAAAGGTGGAAAAGTTTGTTTTATGCTGAGACATTTCATCTTTCATGTATTGAGCCTGCCGATAATATGTTTAGTGGCTAATCGGCGTAAAGATTCGTATCGATCCGTACATGCAGCAACCGGACCTAGAATTCGTCCGGTGTCACATGGGATCCACCATCTCAATGTAGCATCACCACCACGGGACTACCGGACAACCGCTCGTTGTGGCCCCTTTGTCAAAAATTTTCGTATAAATCTCTGAGATTGTCTAATACAGACAAACTAAGCCGATTGTAATAGTGTAAAGGTGGAAAAGTTTAAGTTTTCTTATCATTTTCATTTCATCTTTCAAGATAACTGTCCCTAACGAGCTTTTTGGCCGGATAATATGGTTGTAAAAGAGTTCGAGGCTAAGATAAAGAAGAAGGGGCTCGTGGGAGTAAAACTTCCTAGTCGAGGCCAAACCAGTGTACCAATTTCAAAAAACTAACTTCTAACCTCCTTCTTTCCTATCAGAATGCAAGAGGTTTGCGTAGCAAACTTACTAAATTGTATTCCGATAGCCTTTCCTTTGCATCTCATATTATTGTGTTCGATTTAAACCTCACAGAAACCTGGTTAAAGCCGGAGATCTTTAGCTCTGAAGTTTTTCCAGGTTAAGATTGATTTTGCACAATATATAGGTATGACCGTCCCTCTAGACGGGGAGTTGGTTTAAATTGAGAAAAAAGAAAAAATGTTGATTCAAACCTCCCGTCTGAGGAGTTAGTTTTTGATGAATTCAATACCATTGAATTTATTTGTGTAAAGTTATCGCTTCCTGGTAACTTTATATACATAACTTGCTCATATATTCTCCCGTTGTCTGAACTTCCTGATTATTTAAATCACCTATCCGTTATTAAGTCCGTTGCAAAGAAGCTTTCCGATAGGGATCAGTTGATAGTTCTAGGTGATTTTAATATACCTGGAGTTACTTGGTCCACTGAGGATGGATCGAATGTCTTACTACCTATAGCACAGCATGATTTTATTGATGGCCTGCTTGATATATCTCTATCTCAAGTAAACCATGTTCGAAATTCATTAGGTCGCCTACTTGATTTGTGTTTTGTATCAAATCCTGAAGGTGTGTTTCTGTCCAGAGTAGCACCACTCACGCAACCTGAAGATCCATATCACCCAACATTCGAACTTTCATTTGATACGGGTAGAGTTATAGAAGAAAAATCAGAAAAATCCAAACGAATACATTGTTTTCGCAAGGCAGACTTTCTGAGGCTAAATAATTTTATTTCTGGCTTTAATTGGTCTGATCTTTACCTATGCATTAATATGTCCGATGCAGTTAATGTTTTTTACACTGCAATAAACTCATTTTTAATTCCTGTGTTCCGTGGTACTATCCGTCAACTTCCAATAAATCACCTTGGTTTAGCAAAGAGTTGACATACTTAAGAAATGTAAAGTCCAGACTTTTTAGGAAATATAAAAATACCGGTTCTCAATCTGTTTTTACTAGATATTTAAGTGCTCGGTCAAGATTTACCGTGCTTAATGCTCAGTGTTATAACAGTTACTTAAACCGTTGTAAGGTCCAGTTCTCTCAGGACCCGAAACAGTTTTATAATTTTGTTAACACCAAGCGTAAATCTAATTCTTTTCCTTCCTCGCTGTCGTTCGAAAACATGACGGCAACCACAGATCAGGCAATAGCCGATTTATTTGCCCAATTTTTTCAAACGACTTACTCTACTTTAGATTATTAATCACAGCCTTATTCTTACACCATATCCAAGTCAAACCTCATATTCTGTCCCACTTTAACAGAAAGCTCCCTTCTTTTGGATCTTCTTCGTATTAAGCCTGTTTATTCGCCAGGGCCCGATGGTATTCCTGGGTGCGTGCTTAGGTATTGCGCTAAGGCCCTGTGCAAACCTCTTCACAAGTTGTTTACCTTATCTCTAGAAACCTCCCAATTCCCAAATATTTGGAAGGAATCATTTGTTATTCCTCTTTTCAAAATAAGGTAACAAGTTAGAAGCCGGTAACTACAGAGGTATTTCTAAGTTGTCAGCTATTCCTAAGCTTTTTGAAAAAATTATTACTCCTCATTTGCAGCACCTTTGCAGATCAATCATTTCTCCATGTCAACACGGATTTATTAAACGTAGATCCACAATCACAAACCTTCTAGAGCTCACTTCATTTGTGATAAAAGGCTTCAATAGTAGTTTTCAAACAGACGTCATTTACACTGACTTTAGTAAAGCATTTGACTCTGTAAATCACTTACTTCTCATTCAAAAACTTGACCTTTTAGGTTTTCCAGTTGATCTGCTTAAATGGATTTCAAGTTATCTGAATGGCAGGTCACAAAGGGTCCTTTTTAAAAATTCAATTTCTGAAATTCTCCGTGTTACCTACGGTGTCCCACAAGGGAGCCATCTGGGTCCGTTACTTTTTACATTATTTATTAATGATCTTCCCTCAATTATAAGTCATTCTCGCGTACTTATGTACGCAGATTATGTTAAGTTGTGCCTGCAGTATAAGGACATTTCCTGCCATTTAGACTTGCAATCCGATCTAGATAATTTTCAAAACTAGTGCCGAGATAATTTACTAAATTTAAACGGTTCAAAGTGCAAGCTGATGACTTTTTATCGGGCCAATCCGATATACGCGACTTACACGATAAGTGGCAGCTCTTTGGATAGAATAACTCTTGTAAACGATCTTGGCGTTCTCTTGGACCCCAAACTAAAATTTTCTAATCACATTTCGTCCATGGTTAATAAAGCCAGAGGAGTGCTTGGATTTATTAAAAGGTGGTCAAAAAGAATTCGATGATCCTTATTTGACTAAAACTTTATTTATTTCGCTAGTCCGTCCGATTCTGGAGTATGGGTCTCCCGTCTGGAGTCCACTATACGGAATACATATTGGTCGTATTGAATCTGTACAAAAAAACTTCCTTCTTTTTGCTTTACGGCGCCTAAACTGGGATGCAAATCTTATCTTACCTTCTTATTCTAGTAGACTTCTTTTGATTAATTTACCATCCCTAGCCAACCGTAGAACGATGCTTGGTACTATCTTTATTTATAACCTTATACATGGTGATATTGACTGCCCCGACTTGTTAAGTCGGCTAAACTTTTCTGTGCCAAGTAGATTAACTAGAAATTATATTCCCCTAACTTTAAATCATTGTAGATCTAACTATGCCTTGCATGAGCCTTTCAGAGTATTATGTTCTGACTATAATAGACTTTTTCCTGTAATATCAAATCTTGACTCTCTGCCGCTCCTAAAAAGATTAATACTTGCTTCATTGGCACAAGATTGATCTAACTATTACTTTTTTCCCCGGACCTTTACCTTTATTTTCCTATCTCGCGTCTATCTTATCGCAAATCGTGCCGTACGATACACGGCTGCGCCCCTCAGTCGGTTGGGCGGGTAAGTGGGCCGTGGGACTCCGCGCGAAAAAAAAAAAAAAATTATTCATATGATGCATTTTAACACTCATAAAAAATCTCAACTTCCTAACTTCAAAAACACCAAAGTTATGGCATTTCCAATCGTTCAGTTACATGGCAGCTATAGGATATTGTCGGCTGATCCTTATGAAATTTTGGAGGTCAGATTGATTGGCCAAATAAAAAATCCATAGGAAATCCCAACTTCCTAACTTTACAAACACCAAAGTTATGGCATTTCCGATCAATCAGTTATATGGCAGCTATAGGATATAGTCGGCCGATCCTTATGAAATTTGGTAGGTCAGATTGATTGGCCAAATATAAAACACATAGGAAATCCCAACTTCCTAACTTAACAAACACTAAATTTATGGCATTTCCGATCAAACAGTTATATGGCAGCTATAGGATATAGTCGGCCGATCCCGGCCGTTCCGACTTATATACTGCGAGCAAAGGAAAGAAGGGTGTGTGCAAAGTTTCAATTCGATATCCTTAAAACTAAGAGACTAGTTCGCGTAGAAACAGACAGACGGACAGACGGACATGCTTATATCAACTCAGGAGGTGATCCTGATCAAGAATATATATACTTTATAGTGTCGGAGATGTCTCCTTCACTGCGTTGCACACTTTTGACCAAAATTATAATACCCTCTGCAAGGGTATAATGAAACATACATTTCTTATACATCAAACAAAATTTAAATGTAAATGTATATTTATCAACACTATAAATCAAATCCGACTTGCTAAATAAGTATTAATTTATTTTTGACAATACGGCACTACCAACGGAATTTTAGAGAAATGTTGGTCATAATATTAATGATATATAGTATCATGCATTTTAATCGTTCTAAAGTAACTATTCGACACTATAATCAATTATTTAATAAAATAACTTCCTGTGGTACAATTTCGCCGTCTAAGAAACAGCAATAAACTGAGAAATAACAAGAAAGAAAAGCTAACTTCGGGCGGAGCCGAAGTTGATATATCCTTGCAGAATATTCTTTAAATTATATTCTCTAAAACTATTCATATGATGCATTCTTAATACTCATAAAAAATCCCAACTTCCTAACTTTACAAGCACCAAAATTATGGCATTTTCGATCAATCAGTTATATGGCGGCCAAAAATAAAACAGCTAGAAAATATCAACTTCCTAACTTTCCAAACACCAAAGTTATGGCATTTCCGATCGTTCAGTTATATGGCAGCTATATGATATAGTCGCCCGATCCGGCTCGTTCTGACTTATATACTACCTGCAATAGAAAGACAACTTTTGGGAAAGTTTCAAGCAGATCGCTTTAAAACTGAGTGACTAGTTTGCGTAGAAACGGACGGACGGACAGACGGACGGACAGACGGACATGGCTAGATCGACTCTCCTAGTGATGCTGGTCAAGAATATATATACTTTATAGGGTCTATAATGTATAATGTCTCCTTCACTGCGTTGCAAACTTTTGACTGAAATTATAATACCCTCTGCAAGGGTATAACAAGAAAGGAAAGCTAACTTCGGGCGGAGCCGAAGTTGATATACCCTTGCAGAATCTTCAGTTAATTATATTCTTCAAAACTATTCATATGATGCATTCTTAATACTCATACTTCTTTTGAATTTGTCATATCTACCCTTTTCAGCCTTTTTCATAATGCAAGGGAGTGACAGTAACGGGGAGTAATGGTCATAGAATTAATTATATAGGATATAGTCGGCCGATCCTTATGTAATTTGATAGTTCAGATTGCTGGCCAAAAATTAAACCCATAGAAAATCTATGTTAACTTTACAAACACCAAAGTTATGGGATTTCCGATCAATCAGTTGTATGGCGGCTATAGGATATAGTCGGCCGATCCCGGCCGTTCCGACTTATATACTGCGTGCAAAGGAAAGAAGGGTGTGTGCAAAGTTTCAATTCGATGTCTTTAAAACTTAGAGACTAGTTCGCGAAGAAACAGACAGACGTACATGCTTGTATCAACTCAGGACGCGATCCTGATCAAGAATATATACTTTATAGGTCGAAGATGTCTCCTTCACACATTTGACCAAAATTATCAGATACCCGTTACTGCAGGGTAAAAATACAATAAATAAGGGATCGATGGAATGATAGAAACTTTGATCACGCATTTAACTTAGCGTTTTAAAAAAACATTAAGATTCGTTTCCAAGATCTGACTGAGTTCATGACGGACAGACAGACGGAAAGACGTTGTTTACAGAACAGACGGACAGACGGACATGGCTTTGAGTCGAGTCGGCTAGTGATCCTGAACAAGAATATATATACTTTATAGGGTCGGAAACGCTTCCTTCTACCTGTTACATACTTTTGCACGATATACAATAGACCCTTTTAGCTCTTGAAAAATGAAAATAAAAATCGTTCTAAAATTGACTGAGTTATGACAAGTCGCAAGCTCGAAAATGTTTTTTTCCAGAAAACTTTTACGCTCCCGACTTGCTTTGAGTCGTATGGCTACAGACTCAGATCTTTAAAACTATTACGTATTTCGATTTTCCTTCGTTGGCTATAATTTTTTAGCCATCTTGTACCCATCGAAAATGAAAAAAAATTGTTCATCTTTGCAAGTGAAAACCGTTTTTTTATCCATTTTAGGCTTTATTGCACATATTTTGACCTCTTTGTATGATCGGAAGTGCTGTTCAGCGAGGCCATGCGTCATTGATCGGAACAAGTGGAAATCCGAAGGGGCGATGCCTGGAGAGTAGAGTGGGGCAGAACGTCCAAGTTTCCAAGTAAGTTTTCACGACCTTGGCAACATGAGGCCGGGCGTTGTCGTGTAAGAGTATCACATTGTCGCGCCTTTTCTTGTATTGTCCCCATTTTTCCTCCAGCGCTCGGCTTATGTGCATCAACTGGGTCCGGTAGAGTGCTCCTGTGAAGGATTCGCCTGGTTTCAAAAGTTCGTAGTACACTACGCCTAGTTGGTACCACCAAATACACAGCAGTAGCTTCGAACCATGAATGTTTGGCTTTGCTGTCGAAGTCGATGCATGGCCGGGTGGCCCCCATTATTTTTTCCGCTTAGGATTGTCGTAAAGAATCCACTTTTCATCGTTGGTAACGATGAATGAAACTTTTCTTTTCTGACGTTGGAGTAGTTGCTCGCACGTAAAGAGACGCCTCTCAATATCCCTTGGCTTCAACTCGTACGGCACCCATGTTCCCTGCTTTTAGATCATTCCCAAGCTTTTTAGGCGAAGGGAAATTGATTGCTGAGTCACACCCAAGGAATCCGCGAGTTCTTGTTGTTTCTGACAAGAATCTTCATCCAGCAGAGCCTCCAAATCCGCGTCTTCAAACTTTTTCACAGGACCCGGTCGATCCTTGTCTTCCACGTCATACTCGCCATTTTTAAACTTTGCAAACCATTCTCGACCCGTTCTTTCACTTATACACGACTCATAATAAGTTTATACGATCATTCGACGCGCTTCAGCTACCGATTTTTTCGAATTGAACGCGAAAAGCAAAATCCCCGCAAATGACGCTTCTTCGGTTCGAATTTCGACATTTTCGTGCACCAACAAAATGATGACAATAAGAATACACGAACGAGACAATGCATTGTCCAAGAGAATAAATCCGCTTCCGAAATAAAAATTGAAGAATTAGATTTATGGAATGTCAATTAACTAAACACCAATATTTAATGATACGAACATTTATTAACTCAAAAATGTCTCTTTTGTTACTTGATGAAACCATTTAAATATTATATAATTTTTTATTATTGTTCGCTTTGCTTGTTATAACTTTTTTGGGAAGTTGGGCGTGGGAGGTGGAGTGATTAATCACTCCCATACTTTTATATTACAGTTCCAAGTTTGTAAACAACTTACATTAAAAAGTTCAGCCTATTATGATTACAAGAAATGAATTTATGACTGCTCTCTCATGTGAACGCAACCACTGAGAAAATCGTTCCTATGGAAGCTATAGGATATAGTGGTACGATCTGGCCAATTTTCTAACATACATTTACAATATTTTTTTAGATTTTTGGTAAAAGTTTTATAACGATAGCACTTCTAGAAGTATTTATGGCCGCGGCTCCATACAAGCCCGACCACTGTGCAATGTAGAGTTGTTGACCGATACTTTAGCTCGCCATTTGGCGTTCCCGAACAAAATTTCTCACCGTTTTGTCAAGATGACATCACCTAGTCGAAAACGGCGGTTTTCTAGTTGTACACCCAATATTTTTTTAACAAAAATAACCAGAATGTCCCAAAACAATAGCATTCTAAGTAAACAACTTATGAATCCTTCCTTTGAAGAGTGCTTGTGTGGAATGTTGTACTCTACAATTATTCGATTCAAAGGTGTTCTGTACTTAGGACTTAAACGTTTTCTTTTGCAAGGTAATTTAGGCTTCTTACCAACTACAGTATAATTTTATATTGTACCATTTGGTAAATCCTAATAATGTTAGGTGTATATGATTAATTTTAAACAAACTGAGATTATTACAGTTTTACAAAATCTTAAAATTAAGATTATTTTATTACACTTTACATGAATGTACACTATGTATATAAAAGAATATTCAAGATATTTTCTTTTAGAAAAATATCTTCTGCAATAATGTCTGTGGCATTTTCTGTTTTCTAAAATACATCGCTATTTTTATACCCTTGCAGAGGGTATTATAATTTCAGTCAAAAGTTTGCAACGCAGTGAAGGAGACATTTCCGACCCTATAAAGTATATATATTCTTGATCAGCATCACCAGGAGAGTCGATCTAGCCATGTCCGTCTGTCCGTCCGTCTGTCCGTCCGTCTGTCCGTCTGTCCGTCCGTTTCTACGCAAACTAGTCCCTCAGTTTTAAAGCTATCTGCTTGAAACTTTCAAAACTTGTCTTTCTATTGCAGGTAGTATATAAGTCGGAACGAGCCGGATCGGGCGACTATATCATATAGCTGCCATATAACTGAACGATCGGAAAAGCCATAACTTTGGTGTTTTTAAAGATAAGAAGTTGGGATTTTCTATGGGTTTTATTTTTGGCCAATCAATCCGACATACCGAATTTCATAAGGATCGGCCGACTATTACTTATAGCTGCCATATAACTGATTGATCGGAAGTGCCATAACTTTGGTGTTTGTAAAGTTAGAAGTTGGGATTTTCTATGGGTTTTATTTTTGGCCAATCAATCCGACATACCAAATTTCATAAGGATCGGCCGACTATATCTTATAGCTGCCATATAACTGAACGATTGAAAATGCCATCACTTTGGTGTTTTTAAAGTTAGGAAGTTTGGATTTTTATGAGTATTAAGAATTTTTTTTGTTCTTCAGGATTTGTTAATATTTAAATACTATGGAATTACGGTTTTAATTTTATTAAAATCGGATGACAGTATCATATAGCTCCCATAGGAACAATCGGAACAATTATATGAAATAAATGACAAAAAAATTATTACTTCGATGTTTAATAATTTAAATAAATATACTTCAAGATATAGTAAATCTTGAATATTTTAGATTTACGTTTTAATTTTTATTGAAATCGGACAATAATATCATTTAGCTTTCATAGAAATGACCGAAAACTTGAGAGTAAAATCGACCTAGCTTCATTGTTATATCAGGCGATTCGAATACATCTTCCGTCAGTTCGTAACTATAACTTTGTCGTTTCCTAAAATATTTCCATATACTCCAAGATATAGTAAATTTTAGCAATCTCAGAATAATAGTTTTAATTTTATAAAAATTTTAAGACTATATCATATAGATGTCTTAGAATGATCATTAAATAACAGGCAAATCAAAACAGCTTAAGCGTTTTGAAACATTTACTGACATTTTTGTAGAAATCATATGTTTTAAGATTGTATACAAATCATATAGATCTTGCAAATAAGATTGGCATACTGACATAATCTTTTCCTTTCAACATATTCCCAGATTTCAGATTCAGTTATTATTTTTTATACCCTTGCAGAGGGTATTATAATTTCAGTCAAAAGTTTGCAACGCAGTGAAGGAGACATTTCCGACCCTATAAAGTATATATATTCTTGATCAGCATCACCAGGAGAGTCGATCTAGCCATGTCCGTCTGTCCGTCCGTCTGTCCGTCCGTCTGTCCGTCTGTCCGTCCGTTTCTACGCAAACTAGTCCCTCAGTTTTAAAGCTATCTGCTTGAAACTTTCGCAAAACTTGTCTTTCTATTGCAGGTAGTATATAAGTCGGAACGAGCCGGATCGGGCGACTAAATCATATAGCTGCCATATAACTGAACGATCGGAAAAGCCATAACTTTGGTGTTTTTAAAGATAAGAAGTTGGGATTTTCTATGGGTTTTATTTTTGGCCAATCAATCCGACATACCGAATTTCATAAGGATCGGCCGACTATTACTTATAGCTGCCATATAACTGATTGATCGGAAGTGCCATAACTTTGGTGTTTGTAAAGTTAAGAAGTTGGGATTTTCTATGGGTTTTATTTTTGGCCAATCAATCCGACATACCAAATTTCATAAGGATCGGCCGACTATATCTTATAGCTGCCATATAACTGAACGATTGAAAATGCCATAACTTTGGTGTTTTTAAAGTTAGGAAGTTTGGATTTTTTATGAGTATTAAGAATGCATCATATGAATAATTTTGGAGAATATAATTTGCAGAGTATTCTGCAAGGGTATATCAACTTCGGCTCCGCCCGAAGTTAGCTTTCCTTTCTTGTTTTTAGTGTGTAAGCTTTGGTTTTTTTAATTGTCAAGTCAAACGGTACTTCAACAGAAATTTAAGCCAAAACTGATGATATCAAACAAAAACACCTCTTAACAAGATAAATAAGTCGAGTTGATCAATAACATATCAAATTTTGTGACGAGAAATGATAAGGCACTCGGATAAATTCATACCCTTTCTAAAATTTTATCACTTGACACGATGCATTACATTTCGTCCGAAAACGCCTGAATATTGAAAAATTGCCCTAAAAATATATGGGAAAACCAATTCTGATAATATTGGCAAATTTTTCCTGCTATTTTCCTTTTTTATTGAAAAAAAAATTATGTTTGAACATGTCTTTATAAAAACAACATCTTTTTACGTTCATGTGTAGGGCAGTAGATACTGAAAATGATAAATAAACTACAAGAGGGGAAGTAAATACAATAATCAAACAATTTACGCTTTTGAGAAAGCTTTTTTGTTTGATTTGGCGGAATCGAACCAGCGAACTGTGGGCTTGTAGTCAAACACACACTCAAAACTTTTCCATATCCTATATTTTTGTAGTCTAAGTTCCATTCTTACCAAAGGCAACGAAGTTGGAAGTTTAGCATAAGCGATTTAAAAAATAAACAAGAAAGGAAAGCTAACTTCGGGCGGAGCCGAAGTTGATATACCCTTGCAGAATACTCTGTAAATTATATTCTCCAAAATTATTCATATGATGCATTCTTAAAACTCATACAAAATCCCAACTTCCTAACTTTAAAAACACCAAAGTTATGGCATTTCCAATCGTTCAGTTGTATGGCAGCTATAGGATAAAGTCGGCCGATCCTTATGAAATTTGGTAGGTCAGATTGATTGGCCAATTATAACCCATAGGAAATCCCAACTTCCTAACTTAACAAACACCAAAGTTATGGCATTTCCGATCAATCAGTTATATGGCAGCTATAGGATATAGTCGGCCGATCCCGGCCGTTCTGACTTATATACTGCGTGTAAAGGAAAGAAGGGTGTCTGCAAAGTTTCAATTCGATATCTTTAAAACTGAGAGACTAGTTCGCGTAGAAACAGACAGACAGACGGACAGACGGACATGCTTATATCAACTCAGGAGGTGATCCTGATCAAGAATATATATACTTTATAGGGTCGGAGATGTCTCCTTCACTGCGTTGCACACTTTTGACCAAAATTTTAATACCCCCTGCAAGGGTATAAAAATACTATTAAAAACACTACTTTGTTAACAAGTTTTTCCATAAAGGCTTAGTGTATTTAATTATAAATAATATAACAATAATTTAATTTGGGTAACTTAAACATTTTAGAAGATATAGCTAATAACAACAAAAATAGTATATATTATGCTGTTCATTGAAATAGCAGTCAAAGTAAACAATAAACAAAAAATGTAATAAATTTCAAAATATCTTATAATTAATCTAATCCTACTAAAATACAATTCGTCTATAATCTAATATTTTGTTGTACAGTCTTTATTAGCTATCACAGCCTCACACCTACGTGGCATGGAATCCACCAAATCTTGACAAGGCATGTTGGTCCATGAACCCATCGATCATGTGTACCATGATTTTAAGACCACCTTGCTTTACTGTCTTCAGCGTATGGTTTGGGTGATATTCTGTATTTGGAGGTCGGCGGACATATTGTCTTGATCCTTTTCCACCAAATAACACTAGCTTGGACTCATCTGTCCAAAGGATATTACGCCATTTGGATAGTGGCCAGTTCAATTGCCTTTTGGCGAACTCCAACCTGGGTTATATATGCCTTTTAGCAAGTAATGGAACCTTCCGTGGACTTCGCGCATTCAAATTTTTTTCAAGAAGTCGCCGGCGAATGGTCACATCACTTATTCCCAAGCCAATTTCCGCTTTTATATCCCTAGAGGAAGCAAAAGGATTAGCTTTGCTGAAGCGTACTATGCGTCGGTCCTCTGCAGTTGTGGTTTTGCGATTTTCCACCTCGTTTTTCGGGCTTCGGTTCATATCTTATTGCATTAGAGACCATCTTGGCAGAACATTTCAAAAGACTTTGAATTTCTTTATAGGTTTTGCCCTCCTTTCTAAGCCGAATGATCTCCTCTTTTTCTCGCTTGGAGCAGTGAGGTCCTCTACCCACTAAAATGAAATTTTTGCGAAGTAAGGGTGTATTGTCTATTAACTATAATAACGAACTTATTTTAAATTAATTAAATTAAAAATGTTCGCGGAACAAAATCACAGACTGCTATTTCGGTGAATAGCCAAAACGATTTGCAAGTGTAAAAAAATATCAAGATAACACAAAAATAGAGCAAATCCAACGGAACTTTTGCTTGATTCTTATCTTTATGTTCCATTTTACAAGTACAATGTGCAATAAATCAACTAGCAACAAGGAATATTCAAAAAAAACGTTTTATAGTTGTTCTTCTGTCGCACTGCTATTTCGGCGAACACAGCTGTACATATGTGCAGAAACATCGAAGCTAATTTTCACCCGAAAAGCTTTGTTTGCGTAGAAACGGATAGACGGACGGATAGACGAAACTGGCTAGACAAACTCGCCTGGTGATTCTGATCAAAAATATGTACAGTGACAAACTTAATTATTGGCACAGCAAGCATTTTGAACTTAAAGACTATTTTTCTCTATCAAAGAATATGATATTTAAATGAAACAAAATTTTTTAGATAAACAAAGTATTTTACTGTTGAATTCATTTTATTTCATTGATTTATCTCTTACAACTATTTTTATTTAATTAAAAAACGAAAAAAGTAGCTGTTTTTACCTGAACAAAATTATTGGCACAGCTATAACAAAAACTTAAAAATACTTCAAAAACACGTTTTTTTTAAGAAAATTAATATTTTGTGGGTAAGCCTTTAGATTGAACTACAGCTTTCAGTCTTCTCGGCATAGAAGAAACTAACTTTTGGGTTGTTTCAGGGCCAATTTTGTTCCACTCTTCGATTATTGCCACCTTTAACTCGGCTTTGGTTGTTACAGTGCGTTTTTTAACACGCCGGTCCAATTCTTCCCATAAATGTTCGATTGGGTTTAAGTCTGGAGATTGTGGCGGATGCGGTAAAGTGTGTTTAACATTATATGTGACCCACTGTAACGACCCTGTTTTGGGAGGCGGTATAGCTCGCCGTGGTCAGGGTTCGAGACAGATATTTCTATTTCCTCTATAGATCGGTTTACCTCCCTTTCCCCAAGAATGACACAGAGGGATAGAACTATAAAGTAGGCGTGTATTTCGTAGTAATTGTACAAAAGTAGTGTTTTGTCGGGTGATGACGTATACGTGAGTTGAGACTGCTTGCTTCGTTGGTTCAGCGCTCCGGAAGGGCCGAGTGGTGAACTACTTGCGGTCGGGATGTGATGCTACAGGAGCGTGTGTGAGGAACTGCTTGCCGTCGTGGGTCCGATGTTCCGGAAACGAGTGTGATGAACTGCTTGCTGTCGTAGATCTCGGAGCGTGTGTGTAGATCTGCTTGCCGTCGTAGATCCGTTGCTCCGGAAGCGAGTGTGATGAACTGCTTGCTGTCGTAGATCTGGGAGCGTGTGTGGAGATCTGGTTGCCGTCGTAGATCCGGGAGCGTGTGTGGAGATCTGCTTGCCGTCGTAGATCCGTTGCTCCGGAAGCGAGTGTGATGAACTGCTTCGCGGTGTGTCCGTGACGCTATAGAAGCGTGTGAGATCGAGTCGGCGCTGCGGGGTGGGCCGAGTGATCGTGTTGACGTCGTAGATGGGCCGAGTGGTCGCGTTGACGCGGCGGATGGTCGGGTTGTCGCGTTGGCGCTGCGGGCGGCCGAGTGACCGTGTTGGCGCTGCGGGTGGCCGGGTTATCGCGTTGGCGCTGCGGGCGGCCGAGTGAGAACTGCTTCGTCGTGCGTATGTCGTGTACGTCGTGTACGTCGGGTTTGTAGTGTTCTGGGTCGTTGGGAACGATCTACTTGGATTTCTAGTGGGATTCGGGAATGTAGGGCATCGTTAGTTTCGGCTGCCGGGCATCGTTAGTTTTCTTTCGACCTGCCGTTTCTACATCCGTTTCGTTTCTGGGTCGGAAGCCGGAAACGTGACGTCTGGGGGAACTCACTGAGGTGGGCCTGTATTACGTAAACCGGGCCGCCTCGCGTATTTTGAATGTGGTGCGGCGTAGTGAGAATAAAGAAGATAGATGTGTTTTTGGAATGTTCTTTTTTTATTATTTGTGACGTCGGGTCGTCACACCCCCCCCCCGCTTAAGACACTGGCGTCTCGTTGGTGTTGGTGTGTACGTGTCCGTCTCTGCCGATGCGGATGCGGGTTGTGTGGTTGTCCGAGACCACCAGTGTTGTCTTGCGGTTTCCGCTCCGCCAGGTTGCCTTCAGACGCACGACCGCTTCCTCCACGCGTTTCAGGTGCTCCTCGCGGCCCCGTGGTTTTGGCTCCCATTCCTCCTCGCTTTCCTCCGATAAGTTGATCGGCTTCACTCCGGGAAAGTCTAGAGCCGAGAGCCGCCGCGGGGTTACCCATTTTGTTTGCGGACGCTGATGATCTGCCAGTTGGTGCCTTTTTGTGCCGGTCGTTGTCCTGGGCATGGGGGGTCGTGCTTCGTTGTCCGTTGTTTGCCGTGTCGTTTCCTTGGTTGTTGTTGTTGCCATTGTTTGCCGTGTTGTTGCTGCGGTTGTTTCCTTGGTTTTTGGTGTCGCCTTCGTTTGCCGTGTTATTGCTGTGGTCGTTTCCTTGGTTGTTGGTGTCGCCCTCATCCGGTGTTTTGTTTTTCTGTTGATTATCGCGTAATCTGGCCATGTTTCGGGATTTCTTTCCAAGTCTAGGAGTTTCTGTTTAATCCAGATGTCTTCTTCGACCTCGGCTCCGTGAGCTTCTTCTTCTGGTATTCTGTTTTTGTTTCTTTTGTTCATGTTCATTCTTGCTGTGATGCCTCCGCATTGTAGTGTCGCGTTACATTGTTCCAAGAAGTCTATCCCCAGCAGAAGGTCGCCGATTACCTCTTCGAGGATTAGCAGCGTTGTTGTGCTTGTTTTGTTTCCGAGTTGTATTGGAACTTCTAGTGCCTCTGTGACCGTTCTGTTTGTTCCGTCTGCTAGCCTAATGGCTTCGGTTACTTGTTTTTTCCTCCCATGTCTGGCTATTCTGCTGGCTAGTTTCCTGGCGATGAAACTTCTTGTAGCTCCTGTGTCTATGGCCCCGCGAACTCTTGCGTTGCCTATATTTACTTGTGCAAGTAGTCGTCGGCCGTTGAAGTTTATTGATGTTGCGGGTGTGGTGTTTGCCCTGGGCACCCGCTGTGATCCCCCGGGCCTCTGGCGTTTCCCGACGTTTCGTTCCGGCGACAGCAATGGATCGTTCGTATTCCATCCTGTCCGCATATCCAGCAGAATATTCTTGGCGTATTGTTGCACTGCTGTCCTCTGTGTCCCTCTTCTTTGCACCTTGAACATCTATTATTCATATTGAATGATCGAGTTATTCCTCTGCTCAGTGCTTGTGGAGGTTCCTGTGGTCTCCATTGGTTTCTCGTTTGTCTCCCGGAATCTCCCGGTTGCTGCCGTTGTGTCCAGTGGCTTTCCGAAGTGTGTTGTGGTGCGCGTTCCTGTGGTTGGAGGGCCTCGAATTCCTCTGCCAACTGTAAGTATTCCGCTAGGGTTCGGCATTCCCCTCGTTTGGCGTATTTTTTGAACTCCACTCGACTGTTTCGGTAGACCCACTCTAGTTTCTTTTCCTCCGTGAGAGTAGTAAATCTCATGATTTTACGAAGTTCCCGTGCGTAGTCCTTTGCTGGCTCGTTTGAACCCTGGTGCCTGCGTGTTATGTTTTCCATCGCTTTCTCTTCGGAGTCCGCCGGTCTGTAGTATCCCAGGAATTCTGTCTTGAAGCTTTTCCATGATGGCATTGGAATTGGGTGGGTATGCCACCAGTCCAAGGCACAGTCTCTGAGCAAAATCACCATAGCTCCTGCTGCTTGGTCGAGCTCTATCCCATAGGCCCTTGCCAGCTCTTCCGTTCTACAGATGAATTCTGTCGGGTCGCCCGTGCCATCATAAAATTCTCCCCAGCTACGTATTACTCCCATTGTGGCCACTTTGTCAGTCTTCCTGGGTTCGGGTATCGACTTTCCGCTGCTTGTCGCTTGTGTGTCTGGTATTTGTAGCAAGTTTGGGGTTTTCTCGCTGATGTGTTGCTCCGTGTTGGATGTCCCCTTAGCCCCTTTCGGTTGATTCCTGATCCGTCGGGTGCTGGTGATGGGGTCCTTGCGTGTTTTTGTGCCAGTTCTAGGAGGCGTATGATGGTTTTTTCGCTGTGGTCACCGTTCTTTATGAACTCCGACATTTGTTTTCGCATGTCTTCGCACAGTGTTTCTGGCTCGATGTCAAATTCCATTAGATAGGTTTCCAGTTGTGTTTTATTACAATTGGAGATCCAGCTTCTAGTTAGCTTGTCTGCCATTTTATCTGTGATTTGTTGAGGAAGAGGGTAAACGATCTTTGTGGTGTTTGAGGTTTCTGTCTATTTGTCTTCAATCTGTTCGGGCGCCACTGTAACGACCCTGTTTTGGGAGGCGGTATAGCTCGCCGTGGTCAGGGTTCGAGACAGATATTTCTATTTCCTCTATAGATCGGTTTACCTCCCTTTCCCCAAGAATGACACAGAGGGATAGAACTATAAAGTAGGCGTGTATTTCGTAGTAATTGTACAAAAGTAGTGTTTTGTCGGGTGATGACGTATACGTGAGTTGAGACTGCTTGCTTCGTTGGTTCAGCGCTCCGGAAGGGCCGAGTGGTGAACTACTTGCGGTCGGGATGTGATGCTACAGGAGCGTGTGTGAGGAACTGCTTGCCGTCGTGGGTCCGATGTTCCGGAAACGAGTGTGATGAACTGCTTGCTGTCGTAGATCTGGGAGCGTGTGTGGAGATCTGCTTGCCGTCGTAGATCCGTTGCTCCGGAAGCGAGTGTGATGAACTGCTTGCTGTCGTAGATCTGGGAGCGTGTGTGGAGATCTGGTTGCCGTCGTAGATCCGGGAGCGTGTGTGGAGATCTGCTTGCCGTCGTAGATCCGTTGCTCCGGAAGCGAGTGTGATGAACTGCTTCGCGGTGTGTCCGTGACGCTATAGAAGCGTGTGAGATGAACTGCTTCGCGGTGTGTCCGTGACGCTATAGAAGCGTGTGAGATGAACTGCTTCGCGGTGTGTCCGTGACGCTATAGAAGCGTGTGAGATGAACTGCTTCGCGGTGTGTCCGTGACGCTATAGAAGCGTGTGAGACGAACTGCTTCGCGGTGTGTCCGTGACGCTATAGAAGCGTGTGAGAGGGACTGCTTCGCGGTGTGTCCGTGACGCTATAGAAGCGTGTGAGATCGAGTCGACGCTGCGGGGTGGGCCGAGTGATCGTGTTGACGTCGTAGATGGGCCGAGTGGTCGCGTTGACGCGGCGGATGGTCGGGTTGTCGCGTTGGCGCTGCGGGCGGCCGAGTGAGAACTGCTTCGTCCTGCGTATGTCGTGTACGTCGTGTACGTCGGGTTTGTAGTGTTCTGGGTCGTTGGGAACGATCTACTTGGATTTCTAGTGGGATTCGGGAATGTAGGGCATCGTTAGTTTCGGCTGCCGGGCATCGTTAGTTTTCTTTCGACCTGCCGTTTCTACATCCGTTTCGTTTCTGGGTCGGAAGCCGGAAACGTGACGTCTGGGGGAACTCACTGAGGTGGGCCTGTATTACGTAAACCGGGCCGCCTCAGTGATCACGACTGGGTCTGGGCTGATTTCAGGGAAACCACACCGGGACGCCAGTGATCCTCACCAGGTCGTAGAGCCGATTTAAAACCGCACTCTTACGGATCCTCCACCAATACCAAGACTATCTACCAGAACACTTACCCGGATATTTCTCCTTGTTGCTGATGTTTCCTCGAAGATCGTCGGAACGCAAGTGACTCATCTGGGGTCTTGCCTCTGCTTATATAGGCCCCGTTGAGTGTGCCCAGAGCGGTCGATGTTGAGAATACCGCTATCGATAACTCGTTATCGGTTCCTCAATATAGCGATGGTACTAGGTTATCGAAGTATCGTAAGGGTTAGTGTGGCCAGACCTGGTAGTTGTTTATCGATATGTTAGTGTGACCAACGTATCTGTTTGGGCGCGCGGTTTGAACGTGTGCGCTTTTTGGCGCGTATTTTGAATGTGGTGCGGCGTAGTGAGAATAAAGAAGATAGATGTGTTTTTGGAATGTTCTTTTTTTATTATTTGTGACGTCGGGTCGTCACACCACATACGCACATCATGAGCTGTATGTTTTGGGTCATTGTCATGTTGAAACGTGAATGATGATGGTAAATTCATGTTTTCGTCACTTTTTTTTAGATTTCTTTTGAGGATGTCAAGATAGTATTTCTTGTCCATGATTCCTTCAATAAATTCGAGCTCGCCGACACCTGCTGCGGACATGCATCCCCATACCATCACGCCTCCACCACCATGTTTTACGGACAAAGCAAGATTCTCTTTTTCAAGTTCCGAGTTCGGCTTTCTCCAAACTTTTTGGATGCCATCAGAGCGAAAAATGTTGAATTTACTTTCATCCGAAAATATTACAGTGTTCCAAAAGTCGATTGGCTAACCAAGATAAGTTCTTGCATAAGCCAAACGCTTTAATTTGTTCACTTTAGATATCCATGGCTTTCGTCTAGCAACTCGGCAATGGTAGTTGGCCTCATACAGGGTCCTTCGAACCGTTATAGGATTAATTTCTTTGCCAAATTCCTCTTTAACCTGAGCAGCGATCTGTGTTGAAGAGATTTTCGGGTTTACTTTAACCTTTCGTATGACTAGGTTCCGTTCACGATCGGTTAAAGCCTTCGGCCGGCCTGTGTGCTTAGCACTATGCAAAGTTGATGTTCCTTTAAAACGTTTTACAATGCTCCGAATGGTAAAACGGCTTCTGTCCATCATTTTGCCGATCTCAGCATACGATTGACCTTGATCGTGCAAATATAATATTATTTTTCGCTGAGATTCAGTGGTTTCTATTTGTTTTTTGCTCATGTTGTCGAATTTTTAGGGATTTGGTTAAAATAAACAGCACCGCGATGTTTTTAGCAAGAATTTTGGCCACCAGGTCATTTCTGGTAAAAAGATAACGGGGATTTTGCAGAAAAAAGCAGCCAGATCGATGAAATTTGGACGAACTAGTTCATAACAACTTAGCTGTGCCAATAATTTTGTTCAGGTAAAAACAGCTACTTTTTTCGTTTTTTAATTAAATAAAAATAGTTGTAAGAGATAAATCAATGAAAAAAATGAATTCAACAGTAAAATACTTTGTTTATCTAAAAAAATTTGTTTCATTTAAATATCATATTCTTTGATAGAGAAAAATAGTCTTAAAGTTCAAAATGCTTGCTGTGCCAATAATTAAGTTTGTCACTGTACATAACCTGCAGTTCCGAAATTCATCAGTTCACAAATTCATGGCCCTTTCATCAGCAGCGGACTGCGACGCCGGCAAAGCCGAGTGCGACGCAGGCAGTCCCCGATCGTTGGAAACGCAGAAAAATTTCCATCTCCCTCTCTTACTCTGTCTCTCTCCCCATAAAATGAGCTGAGAGGTGGAGGACAATGTATTAAAATCACAACGACCTTTATACACCCTTGAAATTAAATTAGCATAATTTTTGTATTGTAGTCGTTGATTCTTATTAATTATATTATTTTATGGAATTACTTTTTAAAAATAAAACAAGAAAGGAAAGCTAACTTCGGGCGGAGCCGAAGTTGATATACCCTTGCAGAATACTCTGTAAATTATATTCTCCAAAATTATTCATATGATGCATTCTTAATACTCATAAAAAATCTCAACTTCCTAACTTTAAAAACACCAAAGTTATGGCATTTCCGATCAATCAGTTATATGGCAGCTATAGGATATAGTCGGCCGAACCCGGCCATTCCGACTTATATACTGCGTGCAAAGGAAAGAAGGGTGTGTGCAAAGTTTCAATTCGATAGCTTTAAAACTGAGAGACTAGTTTGCGTAGAAACAGACAGACGGACAGACAGACGGACAGGCAGACGGACAGACAGACGGACATGGCTATATCAACTCAGGAGGTGATCCTGATCAAGAATATATATACTTTATATGGTCGGAGATGTCTCCTTCACTGCGTTGCACACTTTTGACCAAAATTATAATACCCTCTGCAAGGGTATAAAAAATATGTTTGTAATTTATTTCCCAATAAGACCAACAGTTTTTTTTCTGAATTAACTATTTTTGTTTATTACAAATTATAAAAGAAAATAATAATAATGTGGGAATAGGTCTGGCAGCTCCGTTCAGCCCAACCCATCTCTAATGAGGAGATATCAAAAAGTATTCAGGAGGAGAAAAGAAGTATTGAACGAGCATTAAGATCGAGAGAAGCGAATGAGCAAGACGTGCGAAAAAACGAAGTTAAATAACGACGCGATCGAAATATCTAAAAAACGCAGTTTAACACGATTTAAATTCATTAAAATACCTAAAATTATTATCAGAACTACTTATCACTAATTTCATTTAAATAAAATTATCAACTTATTATAATAAAACAACAAATAGTGGGACTTCTTATTTAAATAGGAAAACCAATCCCACAATAATAACACATGACTTTCTACATTTAATGGACAAATCATTAGACCGCTGTTCTACTAATAATGAATATTAAGCTCAATTTTGGTTTTTTGATTTAATACAATTTTAGATGCCTATTATCCTATTGTTAAATGAAAATTATTATATGTTCTGGCGGAAGGATTTGTTTCTTTTTTTTGTGCTAATAAAAAGAACAATACAAACAAGAGAGAACGCTATAGTCGGGTGCCCCGACTATCAGATACCCGTTACTCAGGTAAAGGGAGTGCGAGGGAGATGGAGATAGAAACTTTGATCACGCATAACTTTTTAACGAATGGTCCGATTTGGAAAATTTCTTCTACATTTCGATAGGTATTGATAAACACAATAAAACTGCATTTTTACTTTTCCGAAATATTTAAATTTTTAAAATCGTATATATGCGATTGTGGGCGTTAAAGGGGGCGTGGCACCCTTTTGAAATAAACTTGCGCTGCGTAGGAACTCCTAGAATCTGCATGCAAAATGCCAATCTTCTAGCTTTTATAGTTTCCGAGATCTCAGCGTTCATACGGACGGACAGACGGACAGACGGACAGACAGACAGACGGACAGACGGACATGGCTAGATCGACTCGGCTAGTGATCCTGAACAAGAATATATATACTTTATAGGGTCGGAAACGCTTCCTTCTACCTGTTACATACTTTTGCACGAATACAATATACCCTTTTACTCTACGAGTAACGGGTATAAAAACAAGAAAGGAAAGCTAACTTCGGGCGGAGCCGAAGTTTATATACCCTTGCAGAATACTCTGTAAATTATATTCTCCAAAATTATTCATATGATGCATTCTTAATACTCATAAAAAATCCCAACTTCCTAACTTTAAAAACACCAAAGTTATGGCATTTCCAATCGTTCAGTTACATGGCAGCTATAGGATATAGTCGGCCGATCCTTATGAAATTTGGTAGGTCGGATTGATTGGCCAAAAATAAAACCCATAGAAAATCCCAACTTCCTAACTTAACAAACACCAAAGTTATGGCACTTCCGATTAATCAGTTATATGGCAGCTATAGGATATAGTCGTCCGATCCCGGCAGTTCCGACTTATATACTGCGTGCAAAGGAAAGAAGGGTGTGTGCAAAGTTTCAATTCGATAGCTTTAAAACTGAGAGACTAGTTTGCGTAGAAACAGACAGACGGACAGAAGGACATGGCTATATCAACTCAGGAGGTGATCCTGATCAAGAATATATATAATTTATAGGGTCGGAGATGTCTCCTTCACTGCGTTGCACACTTTTGACCAAAATTATAATACCCTCTGCAAGGGTATAATAAAGGACTTGATTCATACAAGGTATTTATATAACAAGAACACATTCAGTCTTTAAGCCGTTTTGTAAAATGAATACTTTCACACTTCCACTGTGCACACCTCTTGGCTAAAACTGTAGCACTCGATCGGTGTATCAGTCTTTTCATATAAATATCTTTCATCTTCGACCTGATGTTTATTAGCAACAAGTTAGATGAGCTAAAAGTTTTCGAACTCTAACAAAAAGGGGAAATTTCCCCCTAACAAAGAAGTTTTCTCTCCTGAAGGGGAAAGTGTCTCAAAGGATTTTCCCGCTTCAGCAGAAGGCAAAAGCCATGCGCCCGCTCCCTAAAGTCCTCAGCTCTCTCTCGATTAGTTCGCCGCACGTCCGTTTGGCGCTGCAGTCACCGGGTGTCGAGAGTCGGCTAAATCCGAGCGAAGTTGGCCGAAAGGAACGAACGGCATCCAGTGGCCTGGGCCTCTTTTCGGCTGGCTGAAGTGGCGAATTTCCATGTCAGTTCACGTTCGATATTTGTGTTGTTTGGTAGCGGTAATCGGGCGACCGTTCAAACGCTTAAGCAAACGAACCGAGCGCGTGTTTTTTTCCAAAAATCGTTTTGAAAAATACCACCCAGGGTGGTGGGTGTGCGATTTGGCTAGGATGTGTGGCTGTGTGCGCGATGAAGTTGTTGCATTGACAAGGCGCGACCAAAAACAACGCCCCGAAAAGTAGGCAAGCGGATATATCCGAACTTCCCGAGACTTTAAGAAGATAAAAGCAGTCGGGGCGCCGGAAATCGCAAGAAGCCAACTAATTTAAGTGAATGTGCTAGTGTGTGTGCCCGTGCTCGAGTGTGCGTGTGTGAGAGGCGCCAACTTGACCCGGCAGAAAAATAGAAATAAATAGTTAGCCAAATGGCAGCGGGAAAGCACAAAAAGTGAAAAGCATATCCCGGCGAAAGAAATATTAAAGAAAATTAAAGTTTCCGCCCGAGCCAAAAGCCTTGGTGTGAAAGGTTAGTGAAGTGTGACGAGAAAGAAAAACCAATCCCGAAGAAAGTAAATTTTGCAAATCAAAGTCAAGCACTTGGATCCGGTCTGGACTATTAAACGGTAATTGAGTCATAAATCAAGGCATAATTAAAGCAGCTCCACTGCTTTCCCTTCTAAGGTCACTTCGCCACGCGAGATTAAACTTGAAATGGGCTTTCATTCGCGATGAAAGTTGGCACTCCCGGAAAAAACGAAAATCAAACTTCAAACCGACCCAATCCATCATGCAATGCCTCTCGAAAAAAAACTTTGGAAAAACAGAGACCATGAGGGCCTTCCACTGATTGATTAGTTGTCGACTTGCGGGCACGCAAAAGTCAAGTGTTTTGCCCAAGAATATTCTGCTCGATTGGCGCATTTCTTTATTCGATGGCTCTTGTTCTCTGTCAGTCAGACAAACGTCCTCACACTCTCGAGGTTCAACATTTGACATGAGTAGCGCAATTAGTCCATAAATCGGATTGTGATCGCGACCTGACAATGAACCCTGTCAGTCATTAGAGTTCAATTGTTTTGTGTTCGGCGCTTTGTGAATTTGCGGGCCCTTTTTGTCCCAATCCAGTTCTGTTCATGGTATTTCGTTGCGCCAAATGTAATTGATTATTAATAATCCATTAAACTTTGCACTCTGTGCGTTTGAAGAACTGTGGAAAATAAAAATTCAGCAGGGCGTGATTTAGGTCTAAGAAACATGTATTGATTTATGTGACATAAGTACTTGTGATTTAGAACTTCAGAATTTAATAATTGAGAGGTAACATTATTTTTAGTAAAAAGCACATTAAAAAAAGAAAGGAAAGCTAACTAACGGGCGGAGCCGAAGTTGATATACCCTTGCAGAATATTCTGTAAACTATATTCTCCAAAATCGGATCGGTTGTCCAACAATAGAACCCATAAAAATCCCAACTTCCTAATTTTAAAAACACCAAAGTTACGGCATTTCCAATCGTTCAGTTATATGGCAGCTATAGGATATAGTTCCGACTTATATACTGCGTGCAAAGGAAAGACGGGTGTGTGCAAAGTTTCAAATCGATATCTTTAAAACTGAGAGACTAGTTCGCGTAGAAACAGACAGACGGATAGACGGACTCAGGACGCGATCCTGATCAAGAATATATTTACTTTATAGGGTCGGAGATGTCTCCTTCACCGCGTTGCACACTTTTGACCGAAATTATATTACCCTCTGCAAGGGTATAAAAATAATTGCTATATAAATATTTATATATTATTTGGTGTATTAATTACAAAATTAAAAAACTTATAAATCTGGAAAATATATTCGACAGATTTAATTTTAAATGTAATATTTTTTTGATTCTAAAAACTCGAACCATAATATTCTAAAAAATCATTCGGATATTATAATTTTACCTCTTTGATTCTACACAATATGTATGCACATATTTAAATAGATTGATAAAATGCACAAAATCCTAAAGACAGAAAGTCTATATGTACATATATGTTATATCAGTTTCAATACTTTTAGTGAACAAAAACCAGGAAACGTGAAAAGTAAGCGTCTGTAATCAGATTCTCATTCGATGAAGTATTATTCAAATGTTTAGCAATTTGTCCGCCTTGTATTCATTAAGTTGCTGAGCAAAGAAAAATATCATGGTGCTTTTCCCAAAGGGAAATTAACTTTTCTTGGCGCATGTTCGTCTAGCCCCCGCACTTGACTTTTAATTAAATATTAATTTTGATGAGAAAATAATACGCGCACATTAGCGCAGTGACCACCACCAGGGGCGATGACCAATGTAATTATTTGCCAGGACCGGAAGTGCTCACTTCGTGCATAGCTTTGAGTAGGTCCAGTAGGTGTTTCTTAGTCGCTGTGATTAATAACGCTTAATTGCAAGTATTTGCGCTGCTGAGGATAGAACTCCCCGAGCTGCGGCGAGGGCTTCCCCTTTTTGATTGATTACCACATTTCGTTGACTAATACCGGGCTGCCTTGGATAAGTTTGGGGTATCCTTGAGTCTGAACTCGGAGGATTAGCAGGGGGCTTAGCAGGGCGGCCACGAGGTTGAGGCGGCCACGTTGCGGCACTTGAAAGCTAATCAACAATTAATGAGCAATTAATATGCAAAATTTGGCACAGTAGATGGCGGGAACAGGCGAAGGGCTGGCCATGTGCAATCGGGCATCATTTAAATGCATAAATTAATAAGCGCTCACTCGACGCGCGCTTCCCAGATGAGGCAGTCGCTCATTAAGCACACACACGACATGCGGGGTATATGAAATTGGCATGAATCAATTGATGAAGTCCAAATTAAAAGCGAAATCAACCCGAAAATACTGCGTTCTGTTAATTATTATGCATGCCAGCTTTCAGGCATAAAATTCAAAAGTTTTTTGCTCTGGCGGTAACTTTAACCATTTGCAAACATAATCAAATATTCGGCGCCATCGAAGGATGAATTTTGCTTTTGTTAGTGCCCTGAAAAATGGATAAGGTTTATTAAATGGCAACTCTAGCACAATGATTTATTCATTTGCTTCACATGAATTGATATGTGTAAAGCAAACAAACAAGTAATTGTATGTGTCATTAAAATTATAGTGCACGGTGAAAAATGTACCAAATGCGTAAAAATATATTGTTTCTATAAAAGAGCAATTAATTTTTAATGCCGAACAAAACACATTAAACAACGAAACGCCGCAGCAGGCAAACAGAATCCATTTTAAATACTTCGTGCAGACGAAGCCTAACTATTTACATTTTCCGCCTGGGGAATAATAAAGTGAGCATTTCGGGAGCATTTGGCTACAAACATTTCAGTTGCCGCAAATGCTCGGTAAACTGTGCCGATAAGAAGGAAAATTATTCTAAGTCCCAATGTTGCCTGGCAATTGCAGTAATAATATGTCACGAATCCGTGCAGCTAAACATAAAATAATGGCAGCCATAAATCATGGACATTGGCCTTGTCAAGTGGCAAGAGTTTGATATATTTGCGGCTGGCGAACGCCAAAACTACACGCAATCGGAATTCCAACTAAGCCCTCAATGGAAGTTATTTGAATAATAGTCTGCCCAAAGTAAACTTGAGCAGCCAAACAGGCATTAATTCAAGCCCGAATTCGTTGGATGTTCTGTGACTTAATGTGCAGTGACCGTTCGATTGCTTAGTATTGTTTTCTTGCGTAAAAAAAAAGTTTTAAAAATGATTTTTTTCATAAAAAAAATAGTTAAATTGCTATTTTGATATATTTCAAAATTTTTTATATGATTTTAACACTCAAAAAAAACCCCCCTCCCTAATTTAAAAAAAAAAAAAAAAAAAAAAAAAAAAAAAAATAAAAAAAAAAAAAAAAAAAAAAAAAAAAAAAAAAAAAAAAAAAAAAAAAAAAAAAAAAAAAAAAAAAAAAAAAAAAGATATATTTTAAGCCTCCACTTACTTAAAACTAATTCAATTTAATTCCGTCTATTTCCCAACTTGTAACAATTTTCTTTTATATTAATTTTTAGTACATTATAATTTTTGCTTTAGGTCTTGCTTATGTCTAATTGCATGTTACTTTTTATGCTGTTTTTAGATTACCCATTTTAATATTCTTAACAAGAATCAGCGTTTGTCCACAGATTAGTTTTATTGTAGTTATTAATAAACAAATTTTCTAGCTTAGCATCGAATTTTCATGAGTGCTGGAAAGGCAAAACTGCTTTTTATAAAAAAGCCAATCTGTGCTAGGGTATATAAAAATAATTATTTATATTGGGGAGAAACTCCTTGTTGTTTTTCTATTATTCAGGTTGTTTTAGCTTAACATCTCTCCCTGTTAATTCCCATCTTTTGCTTGTCTTGGCTTCACAAAAATACTTTATAATTAGGCTAATTTAAAATTCCTTTTCGCCCCAAGCTAATTTGCAACGCATTGCGTGCTAAGAGGACCGTATTTTCGCCGCATTGTTTTTCGTGATTGTATAAAACTTCAGGCCTGGATTTCCCTATTCAGCACGGGCATAATTAAATCAAATGGAGGCACACGTTGTCTAGCAAAAGCAGAAAAATCACAAAACAAGGAAAAAAACCGAAGCGAATGTAAAGTTTTGATGAAATCGACTCTCCTCTTTCCGGGCATTCATTATATTGTTTTGTTTTGGTTTTCTTTCATTTCCACGATGAGGGCAATTAGCAAAGTTTTTCCAGCGATGGCAAACAAAGTGAAGCATTCTTTTGCGCGCGGCTGCTGTCGCATGCATAGTTTTTGTGGGGAGCGGGAGGATCTGCCATGTAATTGAATATTAATCATACGCCACCCACGCCCATTACTCACCGGGGCGGCGGGCATTTGCATGGCTGGCTGGACAGGTGAACGAGAGACCCTGCCGAGAATCGAATGCAAGCACTGAAAACAAAATAAAAATGCCTTGTATGTTTGTACGCCGCCAGCAAGCCAGCAACATTTATTTAAGCAACAACAATGACAACAAGGACTCCACGTGTCTGGGACTGAAAAGTCCACCTACGAGAACCTCTGCCGGGCACCTGGCATTGCATGCAAGGCCATAAATAAATTTGCTCATATTTCAGCACATGAACAATAATTAAATTCGTTTATATGGCACATGGGGCCGGCTAACCGTTCGTCCTGCTCTTTTCACCACTTTTTTCAACCCGCCTTGGCCATCATCTTTGTAGTTTTTGTGCTGACTGTTGACACCCATAATGGAATGAATGCTGATGCTGCAGCCCAATTAATTGTTTTTCCCGCCTGTGCTGCATTAAATTTATTCTGCAGTTATTACACCCTGCGATTGGCAGACTAGCAAAAAACACTTATGGGTGCAAATAAACCCAAGGTTTATGAGGGACACACACCAGCTGTAATGAAACCAAATTCGCTTTTTCAGATTGAAAAAATCGAAAATTAATTAACGATTTATTTTGGCCTCTTTCTGGCGGTTCCTTTTAATGGCTTTCCTGTTCGTTTGATGACTTTGGATATTCAATGCTTTTAATATGAATAAAATCCAACAAATGGATTACCAAAGAGTTACGAGTACCATGATTCGATCGGCTTTATGGATATTTATTACGGAGCATGTTTTTTCTGGGCTTGTGTTACCGAAGAACGCTTTACGACTTGCCAAATTTAATTACCTTTATTTTTTATTCAATACTTTACGGCATTACACTTTTTACATTCATTACAAATTCCTCATTAAAATTGGGCAATTTAAGCCATTGTTGCAAATTGCAGCTTCCCATTTATGATCCCGCAGCATTGCTTTGACCTCTTATTTTTTCATTCCGTAAACCAAGGCGAATATAAATTGTATTGTGGCTGCAATTAAATGAGCAATTCGTTTTCCCCTGCAAAGCGAAAAATACGATTCCACCCAAAACATGTGACAAATGTATCTGCGATGGATTTTTCAATTATAATTATAAAAATACATCCATAGTAAAATATATAAAAAAGCACACCAGTTCTGAAAAATATTGATTTAAATGTGAGAAGCGAATTAAATTTGCATGCATTAAGAATGAGCCACATGCGCCAGCCGCGTTGATAAGTTTTAAATTTCTGACAAGTTGTCGAGGGACGAATCATCGCCAAGGGGCTCGTTATGCTCTGTGAAAGTCAAGCGCTTCATTCAAATCCGCCGAAGGACCATAAAATATCAATGCCTGCGTTCTGTCAGCTCCAATTTAAGTCATTGCGTGTCGGGAACTGCCTTCAAGACTTTCCATAATCTACACCGCGAAAAAATCTTTTTATTGGGAATTTTATAAAGTTTAATTGTAACTCATTTCTCTAAAATTAATTTGTTAAAATTTGTGAATTCAGAAAATAAAATCATGTTTATAAAGCTATTTTAAAAAGAAAAAATAAATTTTCAATAAATTTTAAGGACATGATTATTACTTGATAACTTTCTAAGGGTCGTCTATGACATTCTTTGAAAATTTAACCCATTTTCTTAGCACAATCGTAGACTCTCACCTTACTAAAAAGCATACCGGAAGAATTATTATTTTAGACACGCCTTTAATTCCATTCTTAATGCTTTTCTGCCCATTTTTGAGTTCGCTCTCCATGGAACAAACTGCACAGCAAAATATTTTTCGAAAAACATTTTGCCTTTGGCAACCCCTTTTCATTCTGCTTTCCGTCTTATAAATGTTTTAACGGAGTGCCATTTTGAGACGAAGTGTCACTTGTCTAAAGACAACGACATCATGCTCGTGTGCCTTCTTTCTTGAGGATGAAAATCCCCCTCATCACACGGAAAAATACATATTTTCCCCACTGGCTTCCACTTAGAGAATTTTAATTTTGAAATGCCTGCCAGGGTGGCGGGACAATTTGGTATTTTCGTTGAGGTTTTAAGTGACACAACGACGAGTTAATATCATAAAAATATTAAAATTGTGTCAAAAACAGGCAAAAGTCTCTGGCAAAGTGGTGAAACGGGGAGGAAGTCTCCAAATTATGTCTTCCACATATGTTAGAATGTTTACAGACATGTTTCAACTCACTTAGGCAACTTTTTGATGTACCACTGTGGGTGGGTCGTGCACGGGTAATTACGTAAAATTGCCCAACAATTTGGTTTAAAAACTTTGCGTTGGAGAAATCAATTCCCCTCAACCGCAAGAGATAAATTAACCCACCAAATCCCAGATAAATATCCATTAGCTTAGCCCGAGAAGGCACTAAAATCTGCTTGTGTTACGTAGTGTAAGACATAAACCTCACACGCTGGCCGCACCCATGACTTTCATTAGAGCCGGAATTGTTTTTCCTACTTGCCTTGGCTTATTTATGGCGGCGGAGGAGGGAAGTTTTCCCTTTGTTTTTCTTGGTGGGCGATAATAAAAACGATGACGAGTATGATATGCATGTGTGGCCCGGTAGGGCAACGAAACAGTCCAAGATAAATGGCCCAGAACTCAACGACACAGAAAGAAAAAATCACAGAAATCTCTGTTAACCAAATATTAGCCCAAAAACTTTGCCAGACGTCTAAAACGCTTACAATTTTTTATTAGTCAAAACAATTTGTTTAAGCCAATTTACTATTTAAATTTCTATCTGCGTACTATGCATTTTATATTTACATTTTATAACCTTAAATTTTATAACCTTATTAACCTAAAAAATAGCGGAAATTTCTGTCCTAGAAATTCATTATTCCTGGAATTTTTTTATAAACGAAATATTTATAAAACGTTACGCAGTGTTTAAATACATAATAAAACACATATAATGCTTTAATTGTAACTGAAATTATGTTGTATTTATTAACAAATTAATACTGTTGTGAAGAAATACACTTTTTTGGTGCCGGCATTAGCAAATACAATTTGACAAGAATTTAAGTAACATGTATATATTTTTGATTTATTTTTTTAGATATAGCCAACTGCTTGAACTGTAGTAGCTCAGTAAATCTATAGATATGTGCAATACCAATATCCTATCAAATGAAGTCGATACATTGTTCGGAATCTCTGGACATAAGGATATTTGCTGAGGATCTTGATGTCGAAAGTTAATTACCACAATTTTTTTGTGTGTGCCAGCTGAAATGGAATCAGAGGCAGTCCAATATCAAATCAGGCTGTGAAACCTAGAACAATGCCAGCGCACTTGATTTATGTTTATTATGTTGCCCTGCCAATATTATAGGCCAGGCTCATTGCCCCTGCCGCACTTTCCTACCTTCCCGGACTGGTTTATTACAAGACAATGGCGTTGACAACGGAAAGAAGCAAAACAGAGTGAACAAGAAATATGGTGGCAGAAGCAAGAGCGCCGCGACTGGCAATTAATATTCCATTCGCTGGCTCTGTCAATAGTAACTGCTTATAGTATTTTCGAGGCACACAGTCCTGCATTTAATTATTCATATATTTCGCTTTCCGCATTCAAGTGGCATTCACATCGCGATGAGAAAACCTTGAAATGGGATCCATTATGAGTCTGGTTCGCAGGGCTTGATTAATTGAAAATAAACCCGGTCCTAGACTCTCAGTTTCGGCAACAATGCCAGTGCCAGTGCCGGCGTCATCATCATCATCAACTGAATGGGAAAAATTGAAAAACAAAAACACCGAGGAAAGCAGGGAAAATCAGAAAAATAAGGAACCAACTGCGGAGACTATTAATGCCCATTTCAGTGTAATGCCAAACAATGCGAATGCACATGAAGGGAAATGAAACTTTTGTGGTGCATCATCCGGCGACAATGACATTGGCAGAACAAAGCGAGAGACTCGCTGTGTGTGCAGCAATAATTTTTAATCCGGCATTGTTGCACACGAATTTCCATAATTACTGGCGAAACTTTTCAGTGCAGTCTTTTTGGGCGTCTGTTAACCTTGAAATCACTGCACAACGAATTTAAGGCTCCTTTTGTGAGAGAAAGTCAGCGTACAACGCGTCGTATGCGTGATTTTTATGCAAATAACCCACAGTACACAAACCAAACAAAACCAGATGGCAGAACGCCGCTCCATTTTTTGGCTTCAAAAGGAAAACAGCGAGCGTTGGAGTGTGAAAATGCAAGCTTTAAATAAATTAAACGCAATGCGAGTTGTGTGTATGAACTGGTTTCTGGGTTGGTTTGTTATTTGGTTGGCTGACTCTGAAGGCTAATTTTTTACCGAGCTGCATGAATAGCATAATTTTCTCTAAAAATGGGTCAAATTCAATGGAAAATTAAGATAAAAGTGAGTCAATTCAGAGAAAATGTGCGGTACCAAATTTTTCTTTTTTTTAGCGGTTTCTGGTTGTAAAAATAGGATAGTTTGTAGAGACTATACCACGTGGTAGAATTTAAAATATTCATAAATTTCAAGAGCCATCACAATTAACTGCCACTTAAAGCATACATACAAAACCGAAATAAATTTTATCGCTTTTACTTGAAGATGTAATTTTAACACAGTCAACAAGCCAAGTCAATGTTACCCAGTTAAAAGGAATTTTGCTTGAATTCGCTTGAAATTTGAATTATTTATATTTTTATTAAATTGGGGGTTCATTTCTTAAAGTTTATTATCAACCTGCTAAGAATTGTCTGAGTAATTTCACAGAACATTTTTTTTATGTAAATCATTATCAGAGTTAATTACTCTCTTCAGATCCTTCTCCTTTTGGCCTGGTCCCCACAACCACCAGCAATTTTAAAAGGGCTTTCCCTTTTCCTTTTTATGCTGCCAAACCTTGACTCGCTGACTGATTGTCTCATTGTGACCAACTCACACACCCAACTGGCTAACTGACAGACATCTGATGTTCATTGTCAAAAATGCATCACAGCATCAACAGCCAGCTGAGAACTGTGCTAATTTGTTTTTGCACTTGTTGTCATGTTTGCTTTACGTGTTTTTTTTATGCCATGGCCAGCTGGTTAAAACAAAAAAGCTGTGGGGAAACGCTGCACCAAGCCGAGCAAAAGCGGCAGACAGACGGCATGTCAATCAAGTCCACGCTTTGGCTGAAAGAAAAACCCCGAAAAGGAAAAAAAGAGGCGACAGAGGAAACGCCACCAGTGCAACAAAGTGTCTTCATTTGCCAGCTAGAATTTCTGAGGCTGAGGGAAAAGCTGGGTTGGGACCCTCCGGCTGGCCTTTGGTTGTAACTGCTGCACCGAGTTATGAAAACAAAATTAATGTCAGGCAGTGTGGGTCAGGTTTGCAACACCCGCTTAACACTTTCCGTCAACTCACAAAGGACTTGCAGCAGATAGAAAAGCATATCCCAAGTTCTCGTGGACTTTGAAATAATATAATATTTTAATTTTAATCTATTGAAATCATTTTTTAAATATTCCCGAATTGTTAATATTCAAGTAACAAATTTTTTACCAGACCTCCCACAATTTTCATACTCGACTTAATTCATAGTTTCTAAATATAAAAAGATCCTAAAGCGTAAATAAAAGAATAAAGGGTTTTCTTAAAAAATACTAGTTATATTGTAAAAGATTTATTTTTCGTATTAGATTATATAATTACAATTAAAAAAAGTGAAAATCATTTATTTGTTACCTTGTTTTTAACAGAAAAATATACATAAAATTTAATTAATCAGTTTCTTGTTATTTTTCTACGTGTGGGTAACAGCTTTCCGCTATCAAAGCGAGCTTAGTTTTTCGTCCTTTCATTCACATTTTTTGCACTGCCACTGCCGCATTTGCTGGCGACCTTGTTAATGACAAGCAATATACATAGTTTGTGCGATGCTTTTTCATCTGACAAATGGCCGCTCGGAGGCTTGAGGAGCCGTCGCTGAGCAAATTGACAGCATCAGGCGTCCGTCAGCACCAGGACTGAATTTTCCGAGTCCCCATATTACATTTTTCTCATGTAACTTCCTAAGTTGTCTGTGCCGGGTCATTTTATGTGCGCAATAAAAAAATGAAGCCGCTTCTCGGGGCTTCAGAGGACGGCCACATAAACAGGCGGGCTTTATAAGCGTGCATGTACTGTACAGAGAAAAGAAATCCTTTTAACGGAAGTCATTGAAGAGAATTTTAATGAATAAGTTAAAACACAGTTCTTAATCATTAATAAAGAATATAAGGCAATGGCCTATGGCTTTGTAGGTTATGTATGATTAAGAAATAGCTTAAAGGAAAATAATTTGAGAAGGAAAGTATTTCATTACGTTATTTCAGTGTACAAAGTTGGACGCTTGATGCCAACCTCATTGCCTAGTTTTTTGCCCAAAGGAAATGTCAACAGCAACAACAACTTGCCTTTGGACTCATTTTTATGGCCCGAATTATGCAAAATTTGTTCCGTCTTTTTTATTGGCGTTACAAAAATGTTTTTAATACGCAATGGTCTGGAACCAGAGTGATAAGCTTAAATTACAGTCGGACCTACACAACTGCAGTGATGTATAAGGGATAAATATTTTTTTCTATTTAGCAGTTTATTTTGCAGGCCAGGCTGTTGAGCTTTATTTCTATTTGGGGCCGGCCCAAAATATTCCCATAAAATATGGGTCAGTCCGTTGTTGATTGAGTTCTGAATAGGGGCTGTGGCTTAGATTCTGGTCAGTTGAACAGTCTGGCATGTGAATTAAGTTGTGTGCAGGGGAGAAAATGGAAAGATAATACAAACAAAGCAAAAAGGATAACGAAAAAAGTAAAAGTGAAAATGAAGTAAACATTAGATTGGGTTCTGTTTACTCGGTACGTGTTTGGCCCAATTTGTTGTTTTAGCTTTGAGGATTAAGACTGAACTATTAAAGTAGTAAGACGGCAGTAGAATTATGAAACTGTTAAGGAAGACAAAAAGTTGCCAAGTAAGCCAGCTGGAAAAACAAAAACAAAAAATAATCGAGCTCTCGATTTCTCTTAAAATAATTATATAATTTTTTTAAAATCTGAAGTGTAAAGTCGTAGTCAATGTCAGTTAAATCAGTTAAATACCTTAATAGTTGTATTTTTAGACTCATTTTAAATAAGAAAACAGGGATACCGCCGATACAATTTTTAAATCTTAAATTTTTAAAAAATTCCTACACTGTTTATTATGAAAAATTAGGTTGAAAGTCCATTAAAAAAATTACCTCTATTTTAATACTTATAATTATTTTTGGCGTTGTTTATTGTTCTTAAGTGTTATTACGAAATGGTTAAATGTAATGTAAATGTAGTACGAAAAGGTACATTTTAAATGTATGGACTCCTTTCAGCCAAATTTAGCAATTTAACCAATTTAGACTCAATCTGGCAAATGCCAGCAAACTGACACCCGACCCTCACGCAGACAATAAATGCAATTAAATCCTGCATACAAATAGGCGCACAGCAAGAAAACTGAGAGCCACAGTCGGAGGCTGTGTAATTTCATTGCATTCAATTACATGCTGGCAACAATAAAATCCTTGAACTGCCGGCCCCACATCCTCCAATGTCCTAAACCACTTGTGCTGACCCACTTGAGCGGCCCAGCACTTGAAAATGAGTCTCCAAGGAGCACCACGGCTCTTCCGCCTGCCGCCATTGTCCTTGATGGTGTGCGCCATTTTATAATAATTGCAAGAATGAAAAGGGAAAGAAGGCGGTATAAGGGACCGCCTAAAACAAATTGTATGCGAGCCTCAACAACAATATATTTTAAGGCGGCACATGACCTCCCACAAAAAAACAGCGCCATTTTGTATTTTTTTGGTGGCGCTTTCAAAATGTGATAAAAAGGGGTGTGCGTATCTTTCATGTGTGAAGAAGGTGTTCTTGATTTAAAAATGTATTGTTTTTAATGTACCTATTTTAACTTAAACTTCTAGTTAAATGTGGTGAGCAATGCAACATACTCTTGAAGTACTTAGCTTGTAAGGACTTTAATTTTTAATAATCATTGATTCTCTTAAATTTAATGCCAATCATTTTTACTTATTTTTGTTTTTTTGCCTCTTGTTAATTTTCCATATGGTAATAGATACAATTAGTCGACTAATGCAATTTAAATAGATTTGTAAGTGTTAAGCAACTCTCAATTCTAAATGAAAGTAAACATTTTTTGTGTTTACAGCAGGACAGAGATATAATATGTAAGCACTTTAAATCTAAATTTGTCCTATTTAAAATAATATTTAACACAAAACTCATTTCGTTGGCCAGGTCAGGGCTTGACTTGGACAATTGATAGTGGGGCGAAATTGAATTCACAAATTGAATTTCAGCTAAATGGCAAGCAATCAATAATAATCAAGTTTCAGTTGAATGACACTGATTATAAATGAGAGCTGCCATTGCGTGATACAAAATTGCTCGACGAAAATGTTTATTTCTAGATCGTATTACCCAATGCTTGTGGGTGAAAATAAAGAGTACACCCTTTAATAAAAATAACCATTCAAAGAGAAACATACCACTATCAATATGGTTTTGATTCGTGCCACTTGTTCGGTTTGCTCTTTCTGTGGGAACCACCAGATAACAATCAACGGCAAAGCTAGCACTCAAGCCACATCCACAACTGTGTAGTCCACAAAAACAATTCGCCCGCAATTTTCCCTGCACCCCGGGGCCAAGCTTTGTTGGTTAGCACATGTAAAATGCCAGTAACTTTGAAAAGGAGCCAAAGCGATAGACATCAATTTGAAAAATGGGCTAAAAGAACCGAAACATCGACAAACAAACACGGACGAACAACGGGCAACCCACGCGAATCAAGAAAGGGACTTCGACTTTGGAATACCCAGTGTCTATTCGGGATTATTAATTTATATAGAAGATTAGATAATTAAGGGATTATTTTTAATAATATGGGTATATTAGATATTTTAACTAAAATGTTGTATTTTGTCATTGAACATTCCATTTATTTATAAAACATATTTATATGGTTTACAAAAATTCAAAATATAAATTATATGTGAAACAATAATTTTTTAGATTATATTAATTATTTTTCTGTACATAAATATTCTTCAGATGTTTGAAATAACAGGATAAAGTGTTTATTTCCCACACACAAAGAGATTTTATATGGAGACCCGAACGCAGACGGCGACGTATACTTAACGTTAGTTTTGAGCTGGAAATTTTAGCAGCATAAATTTTGACAGCCAGCTCAAACACACAGACAGACATATAAGATTGCCCTGACCAGCAGGAAGAGAGCAATAAAAAATGCTACATGGATGGCAGTGGGTACAAGCTAACGGACACTACTTAGGGTGTTTGAGCACCTTTAAGGGGGAATTAGTAATTTAAAAAAAGACTAAATTAAAAAAAAAAAAAAAAAAAAAAAAAAAAAAAAAAAAAAATATAAAAAAAATAAAAAAAAAAAAAAAAAAAAAAAAAAAAAAAAAAAAAAAAAAAAAAAAAAATTAGTTTTAGAAACCAAAAAAAAAATGAAAAAATTTAAAAAATTAAAAAAAAAAAAAAAAATAAAAAAAAAAAAAAAAAAAAAAAAAAAAAAAAAAAAAAAAAAAAAAAAAAAAAAAAAAATAAAAAAAAAAAAAAAAAAAAAAAAAAATAAAAAAAAAAAAAAATAAAAAAAAAAAAAAAAAAAAAAAAAAAAAAAAAAAAAAAAAAAAAAAAAAAAAAAAAAAAAAAAAAAAAAAAAAAAAAAAATAAAAAAAAAAAAAAAAAATAAATAAAATAAAATTAAAATATAAAATTTTTTTAAAATTATTAAAAAAAAAAAAAAAAAAAAATTTAATTTTTACCAAATAAATTTTTAAAAAAAAAAAAAATTAAAAAAAAAACCAACCTCAACCCCCCCTTGGATGGGGTAAGGGGGAGAAAAAAGGGAAGGAAAAAAAAAAAAAAAAAAAAAAAAAAAAAAAAAAAAAAAAAAAAATAAAAAAAAAAAAATAAAAATATATAAAAAAATTTTTTTTTTAAAATATTAAAAAAAAAAAAAAAATTTAAAAAAAAAAAAAAAAAAAAAAAAAAAAAAAAAAAAAAATATTATGGGATGAGTTATAAAATTAATAGAATATAATTTTATTTTATTATTAAATTTTAAAATAAAAAATTTTAAAAAAAAAAAAAAAAAAAAAAAAAAAAAAAAAAAAAAAAAAAAAAAAAAAAAAATTAATTTAAAAAATAAATAAAAAAATTTTAAATATAATAAAAATTAAAAAAAAAATAAAAAAATATAAAAAAAAAAAAAAAAAAAAAAAAAAAATAAAAAAAAAAAAAAAAAAAAAAAAAAAAAAAAAAAAAAAAAAAAAAAAAAAAAAAAAAAAAAAAAAAAAACACTGGCACCCACACACACACTCAGACTGTGGGTGTGCCATAACGAATGCTTAGCCATACGTCACTCATACGCCAGGTACCCCGGCAGGATACGTATCGAGCGGTAGTTCGTCCTGGGCTGCTGTACACGGAAAATATATTGAATTTTAAGAGAAATTATCATTAAAAAATTAAAACTACTTCTAATTCTTAAATTAATAGTTAAAAGTTAATAGCAACCTTTAAAATTCAAAAAAATGTAATTTGCGTATTCTTGCTCATTATTAGAACAAATTTAAATGTTTGTATATATTATATTATTATATTATTAAGTAAAAGGACTTGAAAAATTTTAACTAATTAATTAATTAAAGAATATGGTTGGTATATTTAAAATTAGATGTGATTTTAAGAAAACAAATCCGAAAACCATAAACAATAATTTATATATATTAAAACTATTTCCTGTGTAAGGTGTGTCATGCGTACCAAGAATGAATGTCCTTCGCCGAACTGGCGTTTCCAAAGTGCTGGCTAGCTAGGGAAAATTCAATAAAAACAAATTGATTGCTTCGAAGGATTTGCGTGCCTGGTGAAAGCTAAAGGTAAACATCATCCGCACTCCGCGTCACTCCGGCTTACCCACCTTTATGTTAAGTGGCACCTGACAGATTGTCAGCAGAGGCGAGGGCGACAAACAAACGCTGCCAGCTGACTTTCGGGATGTCTGAAATGGGGGTACACCTCAAGCACGTCCCCCGATCAATATTTGGCCAGCGGCGTGGATTTATGCCAGCTCATTTGACTGCCAGCCTGCCCGCTCTGGTAATCTAGAGCCTTGACAACTTGATTTGGATGCGAAGAAGTCAATGCCCGAGGCATTCCCTAGCACACACATGCCAGGAAGTTCTGAAATATATCGTAAGAGTAGAAAACGTCGTTTGTTGCTCATTTAATGTGCGCCCACGCATAATTCCATCGGACTTTCCGGGTGTGTTTCAAAGCGATTTATGTGAAGGACAGCAGAAGTTTGCTTTCGTACACTGGCAAGGGGCAAAAACACATTAAAGTGCCTTTTATGACCGCCATAAAAGTCAAGTCAATTCGCCTGCTTGACCCCCGAAAAGAACAGAGAAATATTGTACTAAAAAAGGTGAACGTTAAAAAATAATGAAATCTCTATGATCCAGGAAAAGTGAACAGAAATGTTGAGAGTGTTAGTATTTCCTACGGGCTTAGAAGAAAAGCCTAAGAAAATTTTAAGCAGTACGCGAAAATCTCCTCAAGATAGATGAGAAACCCCTCTGGGTAATATCCGATTTTATTTTTTTTTCATTTGTGTAAGGCATCAGCCAGCAATCAGTATACACATGAAAAAATACTTCATTTGTTTGATACATATTTAAGTAAATAAATTTTAACAAAACCAAATTATTTTTCAGCCTAAAATAAAAATAATTGGCAATTTAATGAATGTATTTTAAAATTAATAAAGTGAATTAAGCTAATCAAAAATATTGAAAATGAACTAACAAATTTATTAAACATTTATATGAAAGATTTTAATTTAGTTGTATTTCAGTGTATGTAAAAAGAAGGACTTTTTCGACACGAGTTTCTTCCTCAACCCAAACCAAAATCCTCAGTCACAGCATGATTCATTCCGAAACCTTAGACAGATATCAGAAAACAATACAAATCCATGGCGTTCAAATGTAAACATTATTTAAATGTTTCCCAAAAATATGCTACAGCAAAATCAAAAAAAATCAGAGCGAATTGAAGGCAAGAGAATACAAATGTAAAGGCGGCAACAGTAAAAAGTGGGACAGCAATGGGGCAAAAGGCGAAAACAAAAATCAAATAAATGGCAATTTAATACACTCAACATGCCATTTCAAAGCTGTGGTTGTTGCTGTTTTTGCGTGGAAATTGTTATTGAAGCAACATAAATTGTGCCGCACGAGTCGTGTGGCGCAGTTATTTGAATATAGCTGCACAACAAAAGTATTTCACCCCACATGGGATATGGCGGATTTGCCAAAAGGGTTTTACACCGAAATCAACCAAAATTAAATAAAACTCACACTGGAATTGTTTGCCGTCTGCTGTCTGTGCGTATGCGTAGTCCAATTTATTTGGTAAGCCACTGAAAATGAAATAAAAAATCTGTTGACCAGCCGCGATGGCCAATGCGATAACAGCCTCTGGATTCAGTTGCAGACAGAGCTACAAAAGACACGCAGGACACGCACAGCCAGCACTTTTGGGCGGGCTGCAATTGCCTTATTTAATTTTGGCCAGTCGTAAATCTGAGCAATCTGCGCCGAAAGACAAACAGGCCCTGCACAATCAATTAGCATCAATTAAGGTGCTCAATGAGGCGGAGGACGTGCGTCCCGAATGCGGGCTGGGATATATCCACACCCACGCGTCTGTACACCCCAGCCCGCAGCCGTCAGCCAGCTCGATTGCAATTCCAAGTTCTTGTTGCATTGTCCGTCATGCAAATGATAACTAATTAAATGCGGATGGGAAACTGCCGTTTGCGATGGTCGTCGACCGAGGACGAGGATGCCGTTTGCTCCGACGCCTGCAAAGTTGTTCGAGCGTTGTGTCAACTTCTTGCACAGATAATGAGTTAATGAGTTTGTCAAAGTTGTTGCAGCACAAGTTGGCCAAGAAGAGGGTGTGCAACTGGCAGCTGCCGAACGGGCGGTGAAAGCAAAACGCTAAGAGGATCTTCTATGTTTGCCATGCGAACTTGGCTGGGGATAAGTTGAGTGTCTGATTTGTGAGAGACATTTCGTTGTTCCCTTTAAGTAACAGTAGGCTTTAGCTTTCTTCAGCCAAATACATGTTTAATAAATGGATTAAGCTTTCTCTGAGTACTTTTTTACCCACACGCAGGCAATAAATAAAAGTACTTGCTCAAAGGCACTATCAAATCTTCAGATCACTTTTATTTAGAGCCCTCTGTTAATCAAACCCATGAATTTCGTAACAAATTTAAAATAAAATGTCAACAAAATATTTGCATTTGAAAATTAATTGAAAACAAATACACAAGTTGTCGAAACACATACAAATTTTAAAGGAAATGAGAACAATAATATTTAAGTTTGTTTCTATAAGCAAAGGTTTTTCCTTTCGCCCCTCTTGGCGATCGTTGATTAATTCACAAAACAAAACCACAAACTATAATAAATAAAAATATGAGGTCATAAAAATACGAGTGCAGAACATAACTGTGGCCAGTCGAGGAAAAACGCATGGAATTTCTTGAGCCTTGAGAGAAAGGCCTACCAAAGCAGGCCAGGGACTCACATATATATATATATATATTGTGAATATAGAATTATATTTTCAAGGCACAACTTCACTTGTGCCAATAATTCAGAAATTTATGGCTCAACTTCTTGATATCGTATTGAAATTTTACGCACTACTTGCTGCAGCCGGAAACTTTGACAATAAGCAGCAAAGCCAAAAGCGTCGAATCCAAAGCCAGAGTACACATAAAACAAAGCAAACGACCAGGCAAACAGTGGGTCACACATTTTATGAGCCAACTCTGAACCGGGGGCACTTAAACCGCCACAAAGTTGTATGTGTTTTGACTGAAATCCCGCTCCGCAGCCAACTAATCCCTCCCTCTCCCCGCCACCCACAGCATTAAATCGGGCGCTTCAGCTTTTATGTGAATACTTTTCACAAATTTATTTATACAACTCGTTGCCTTTTAGGGATATTTAATGGCCAAATGTGACTAATAAATGCTAAGGCTGTATTTTAATTAAGACATTTACTTTGACGCAGCCAAAATTCGAATTTGAAATGTGTCTGAATTGGCCTTATGAATATGTACTTTCCCCGCATACCAATAACTCACCATAATAAATTCGATTCCAGAATGATTTAATTACGTGTTTGGTCAATAGTTCTCGTCTCGTGTGTGCCTATTAATTTTAGTGTGTATCATCACGGATATATGGGCAGGTATTTTTCAATAAAACAACTGCCAATGTTTGCTGTGCGTAACACATATTTTTAATTAAAATGTTCAGCCTTGACGCAGAAGTATTTCATTAGAGACGTATTCAACATAAATGCCACAAGGGGAAAACCATGGAGATAAAGAGACGGAGTTTACTGTTAAAATACTTAAAGCCTTTGTATTTCACATAACAAGGATGGGTTTGAAAAATAAATATATTAGAAATGTTCATCTAATGTAAACTTCCAATAGTATAGTATAAGAAAGAGATTTCCTTATTTTATAAATCTTACTTTTCTTTTTACACATAACAAAACTTTATTAATTTGGTATAAAAATCGCTGTATTAAGAATCGTTTTCTCACACTTATACTTGATATTCCAATGATACAGAAACTTGTTGCAAGGAAAGAAAGAGCGAATACAAACTGTTGGTAAGGAACTTTATGAACTTAATGACTTGAGATTCCGTACTTTTTGCATTAAGGGGTATTTATTTAATTTTCCAGATATTGGCCTGTTTTTCGCTGAGATTTAGCACTGAATGACTTGAGGGCAGCTAAACATTTCAATTTCATGTGCTTACGTTATGGGCGCCTAATGAAGCCGCAAGCATTTCAACTTGCCAGCCGCGCAAAGTCACACGCCCAGCACTTTTCACCGCCCCTTCACCCGACAGATGGCAGTTTATTAGCCAATTTAAGACAAAAGCTGCGACAGGCCACTCCAAGCCATCCTCGTCCTCGTCCTCGGTCCTTCATCCTTTGCCTGTGGTGCGTTTTATGTGCTGCGATGAATTCTGGCGGCGTTTTTGCCGGGCTGCCATTCATTTAATGACTGGAACACACACACAGACAAAGGGGTGCCTCGGGGTGCCACGCCCCCTGGAAAAGTGCAACTGTTTAAGTTCCAAGGCTGCCCCACCTTCAGTCGAAACTGTGACAAGTGTTTGACTTTGTCTTTAGTTTTCCGCCCGCTTTCCACAAACTTACCCCCGGCACAGTAAGTGGCACTTTCTCGCTCTGGCATAACGTTAATTATACGACTCGTTGACCGTGCTATTAGAGCTCAGTTTTTAGCTTGAAAATGTATAAACTTTGTCATACCCACCGCATTTCCCGAGGGGACTTGCCTTGACTTTTCCTTGGTTGCCACAAGGATTGTCGGGGGTGTTCGCTTCCTGTTTTTGAAATGCAGTTTTTTACAGCTCTTGAAATAGAAATTCTAAAAACTAACTTAACTACTTGCTTCTTAATAAAGAACTTTCTTGGATGAAAAAGCAAGTCTCGAGCTTATTACTTAAAACCCTGCAGGTAGAACATCTCTTTAAAGTCAGTAAGTTTTATTTTACGATCTAAACGGTATAGTTTATGTTACAAATGGATGTCATTTTTCGAGTCAATCCTAATCGATATTTCCTAAAATGGTGTATGATCTTTAAATCATCATGTTTAAGTTGTATTCATTTCATTACATTTGTTTAGTATTTAAACAGCATTAAGTAGGTAGGTAGAATTTTGGTTGGTTGAAAGAAAGAGATTTCTCTATTTTGGATTTGGTACTTCGGATTTTTTAAATTTCTACTGTTTTCGAAATAACACATATTCCGGCCATAATATATTTCAATTATGATGGTTGTTTACCGTGTCAGAACTGCACAAGTAACAAAAGCTTTTGTTTCCATTTTCAGGTATGTGAAGATTGCTAAATTGAATGTGCAGCAAAAAGGTAAAATATTAATTGAATTACTCCGTAGTTGGCCACAAAGCCACATTTGCCACAGTCAGGCCAAATATTTTACAGAGGCTGCTGCTAAAGTCTACTCTAGATTCAGCACACAGCCGCAAGGATCCTGCTGGTCCCGAAGCCGATGCCAAAATGCAAATCAGTCAAACGCATTTCATGCATGCCTGGCACTTTGGCCCACCATTAGAAACTGCAAGCAGGCTAAGAGGAAATTACCAGGCAGAGTCGAGCAGATAATGCTGAATGCCAAGCCACACTCAGACAAAAGCGCTTCCTGAGTGCGGTTGACTTGGGAGCGTTTTCCCAGCACCCGTTTCTAATAATTAGATGTTAAGGCATCTATACTCTCCCATCGTGGTCGTTGAAAACGCACCTCAGTTCTTCAGCTTAATTTAAGCTCTAATTGCGATCTCAAATTAATTCTTCATTGCTAACTATATTCGTAGCGTACACAACTTCACTAAAAGTGAACATACTTTTTCATTACGAAATTAACATTTTTAGTGTAAGAATTCCAATATAATTTGTTGTTGCCTTATTTATTAATTAAATATTAGTGCAAGTTTATAATCCTCTTAAGTTTAAAAGGTAACTTAGCAGCCATTTCTCAGTGCCAAACTAATATATTCAAATGGTTAAGCTTTTAATGCTTTAGTTACAATTGGGACACTACCGAAGTTTCAGTTTCTGGGGCTCAACACCCGAATATAAAAGCTTAAGTTATGTGTACATATTTATATTTTTGTTTCTTGTAGTCCCTTGCATCGACAGCTTTTCGCACTTTGCCTGTATTCCGCAGACACTGCCATTCTATCATTTATTATTGAATAATGGAATAAATGAAGGAACTTGTATAGTCAGGCACAAGCTCATGTGGCGAAGCAGCTAAATTTATAATGTATTGCGGCTGCTCCTGCTGCTGTTGTGGTTAATGAGACTGCCAGCCAGTGGTTGACCTGCCAAAATCCCTTTCCAAATATCCTTTTCGCACGTGGAAACCACCTGGGATACGGTATAGATTATTTGGGCTACTTTTCATTAGATTGCATAATCATTTCCAGACACCAGGCACTGTGCGCCAGTATGTTGCCTTTGTAATATTTCATGTTGTTAGCAAGTAACTTAAAATATTAATGGGCCAGAGCTACACAGAAACGCACTTAGGCACGGAAGGAATCTTGCAATTTTGGCCAAATAATTGAATATTTAATTTGCAAACAGGTGGATATATAAACGTAACAATCAGCTAATATTTATTGGTATCCAACAGATACATGCCTTCTGTAATCACAAGATAAAGGAGCTGCTCCGTCTTGTTTTCATTACGCATGTATTTTAATGAAGTGAGTGCAGTGTGTTTATTTTGAAAGGCAAGCTAAGCCTTTGTCGAATGACATTAATATAGATTGCCTATCTAAACTGCCTCTTCGCGCTTCGAAATATTCACCGAGCTTGCCCCAATTTGCCATCAATGTGTCAAGTTGAATTTGAAAGCTTCTTAAAAACTTGAACTCATAAAACTCTGCCCCACAAAATATGATACAGAAGTTAAGCACACATGCCCAGGACAGAATCCGTTCACACACATATGGGGAAACCAAAAAAAAGTGGGAGAAGAAACCATTCAAATCGTTGTGAAAATCAGGCCAAGCTCGGGCTGCGTACTCGTGCTTTTATTTGCCGGGGGAGGAAAGTTTGTTACGGATACGGATCGAGGTTTCTGGTCCGCCGCAGCCACAGTGGGGAAATATCTATATTTTTGCTTATTTTCCAGGTCTTTGGGGAAGCATAAATAATAAGCAGCTGCAATTGCCATCGGAAAAGCTGAAATTCGGTGTGGCTCCATTAAATATTTATTCTTTTCGTGGCTGGTTCAGCGCGAGTCATTTATAGTAGTATCACATCGGATGCTGACATCCACAGTTAGTTGATTAAAAGGCCAAATGCACAGGACATGTCTATACAGGCAAAACAAATAGGACTAATCGTTTCGTACAATCAGAAACTCCACTAGGAGTATGATCATTGTATTATATATATCAGACCCAAATCCTATAATAGCTCTTGTTGTTTTTTTAATGTTAAAAGTGCATAATTCCTTTTTATAAGTATTTGAGCAAGACACTAAGACACAAAAAAACTGTTTGACAACGAATTTAGTTTGATTCTTGGCCTACAATCTGAAATGGAACCGACTTACTTTCATAGCTAGAATCTCTATTTGCAACCATAAAAAATATATCATTTTGCCACAAAAAAAAAATGGAATTACTTAGATTGTTTGTTCAAAATAATGTGTGGAAAAGAGATTATTTTAATTTGTCTTATTAAAGTATAACCGCTTGTGATCAGGATCAATAGGGGAGTCGATATAGCTAGTCCGTCTGTCCGTCTGTTTCAATACCGTTTGCGAGCTCAGTTTAAAAGCTAGCGATCTGAAACTTTCACAGTCGTCCTAAAACATGCGTACGCAGATCAAGTCTGAAAAGCGATCGGACGTCTATATCCTATAGGAACAATCGGATATACCTTGCCTGAATTGATTATATTTCGCGCAGTGTAAAAGCTATTGACATGAATCTTTCCAAATCGTATTTTTTTTGCATACCTTGATCAGGGTAAAAGCGCGTGCCGATCGAACGTCTATATCCTATAGCTCCCATAGGAACAATATGGTAAAATCGCTTAAAATTTTATACTTTTCAGAATATTTCGAGCAGTATTTGAGCTATTGACATAAATCTTTCCAAATCCTGTTTTTTATGCATACCTTGATCAGGATAAATGGGCGTACCGATCAGACGTCTATATCCTATAGCATCCATAGAAATAATAGGGTGCAATCGGTCCAAATTTGATGTTTTTCAGGATACAGTGTATAAGCTATTGTCATCAATTTTTCCAAGTGTTACTTATTTACGCATACCTTGATCAGGGTAAAAGCGCTTGCCGATCGGACGTCTATATTTTATAGCTTCCATAGCAATGATTGTTAAAGGCTGTGAAAATATCCCTTTTTGCAAGGGTATTAAAACTTCGGCTTGCCGAAAATGTTATAAAATATAATCGCTAAAAGCTTTTGTAACTCAGTTCAGTTTGTGCTAGAGAAGTGATGTAAGTTTGACCGTATTTTACTCGGATTAATTAGTGAATTTAATATGTGTTAAAATTTGATTATACAACTTTTACAAATACAAATAAAGTTCCTTTTATATTTTCTAATCCTATTTTTTATTGTTAAAAACGTATTTAAAATAGCTTGTTTTTGAATATGCTTACCATCACGAAATTTAAAGTTTAGTCTTCCTATACTCTCACATTTATCTCCTTGTGTCCTCAGGGTCCTAGATATAGGACGATATACCGTGGCTGTGTTCCTGGCAATGTGCGTGCTTCACTTGCAAATGCCATTAGGGTTTCTTGCCAGAGGCGTGTCTGCGCTTTAATTATGCTGCAAACTTGCCACACTCGATACTGCTGGTGTGGACTAAAAACCATTGGATAGTAGCATTTATAAGCGTATGCTCTGCCCACAATTAGCAAAAGTTGCTGCAGGTGTTTTATGCACAAGTTGTCCTGGGCGCTGAGAGTTTTTCCCTTCGTACTTCTCCTTCGATTCTACCCCAATATTCCTCCTGGTTGCGGTTGTATCTGTATTTTCATCGCAGCCCCTTCTCCATGGGTTGGCACATAATGAAACTTGATTTAGCTGACAGCAAAAAGTCACGTACAATGGTGCGTATTAGTAATCTTGTGTTAACTTTGTTAGCAAGCACTTGTGCATGTCGCAACGGAAAAAGTTCCATCTATACATTTATTCGTATGTACATACATTGTTGAAAAAGAATGGCTGAAAATAGTGAAATACATAAATGTGCGGGCCAGTTTGTGCATCCTAACGTAAGTTTCATTAACTTGACCAACCTTCTTGACAAAGGGTTGGTTTATGGGGCAAAACTTTAAAATGCAAAATTAAATTTTATTTTATGCACCAACATTTTTGGTTTGTGTTCAATCAAAGACAATTCCAGAAAACCTTCCAAGAACATACAATATAAAAACAAGTATGATCGACAATGGAGTTTCCCATTCATAGGCATTGCATTTTTTTAACGATCAGCAATTAAAGAAGCCTGCTAAGTTTAGACTTTTATTTAACCATCTTATTTGACCGATTCATAAGAAATTGGGGAGTCCAAACAATCTTTTATACATCGGCTAATCAAATTTATTTATGTGCCGGATAAATCAGGAAATAAAAATATTTTGTTAAAAAATATTTAACTTACACATTAGTAACATGTAGTTCAATTACAATATAAAAATTTCTTAACCATAATCTTTAAAAAAACTTAAATTAACGGTAAAAAATATCTGTTAAATATTAACACATTGGAAATGTATCAAATTAACTAAATATTTAAAAAGATCAATGACGTCAGCGCTAGCAGTCAAAAGAGTTAACCGCAAAAGGTGAATATTTTATCGTAGAGTAAAAGGGTATATTGTATTTGTGAAAGTATGTAACAGGTAGAAGGAAGCGTTTCCGACCCTATAAAGTATATATATTCTTGTTCAGGTCGCTAGCCGAGTCGATCTAGCCATGTCCGTCTGTCACGTATGTCTATGTCTGTCTGTCTGTCTGTCCGTATGAACGCTGAGATCTCGGAAACTTTAAAGGTTGGAGTTGGCATTGCATGCAGATTCTAGGAGTTCCTACACAGCGCAAGTTTGTTTCAAAAGGACGCCCCTTTAACGCCCACAATCGCTCATATACGATTTTAAAATTTAAATATTTCGGAAAAGTAAAAATGCAGTTTTATTGTGTTTATCAATACCTATCGAAATGTAGGAAATTTTTCAAATCGGACCATTCGTTAAAAAGTTATGCGTGATCAAGTTTCTATCTCCATCTCCCTCACTCCCTTTTTAGGTATCTGATAGTGGGGCACCCGACTATAGGTTTCTCTTTTTTTTTTTTTCCACACGTTGTGGACTTATTTAACAGAATATCAAAAAGGTATGTATTTATGTAACAGATAGTCGTAAGGCCTTGATTCTTTTAAAATGGTCAAGACCTTTTTTATACCCTTGCAGAGGGTATTATAATTTTAGTCAAAAGTTTGCAACGCAGTGAAGGAGACATTTCCGACCCTATAAAGTATATATATTCTTGATCAGCATCACCAGGAGAGTCGATCTAGCCATGTCCGTCTGTCCGTTTTTATTTTGCTGTTTTTCTATTTATCAAAATATTCCTTTGAGATATAGTAATTATTTACTATATCAGAGTTTAAGTTTTGTCAAAATCGGATAACCGTATCATATAGCTGCCATAGAAACGATGGCAAAATGAAGCGCAAAATCGATATACTTGTAGCTTCATTGTTTTTAGTAGTATAGGGTTTTTTTTATAGGCATTGTAATAAATGCAAGGGTATATAAACTTCGGCTTGCCAAAGTTTGCTTCTTTTATTGTTATGAATTTATTTTGCAAGGGTATAAATGCTTCGCCCTGCTTGCTTTTTTGTTTTTATTTTTTTTGTAAATATTGTTAAGCATTTTAGGTTTTAAAGAAAATTAAGTTTGTTTATTATTATAATGCATCTATGTTGGTAGTAATTTGACCGTAGCTATTTTTATACCCTTGCAGAGGGTATTATAATTTTGGTCAAAAGTGTGCAACGCAGTGAAGGAGACATCTCCGACCCTATAAAGTATATATATTCTTGATCAGGATCACCTCCTGAGTTGATATAGCCATGTCCGTCTGTCCGTCTGTCCGTCTGTCTGTCCGTCTGTCTGTTTCTACGCGAACTAGTCTCTCAGTTTTAAAGATATCAAATTGAAACTTTGCACACAGCCTTCGATCCTTTGCACGCAGTATATAAGTCGGAACGGCCGTGATCGGCCGACTATATCCTATAGCTGCCATATAACTGATTGATCGGAAATGCCATAACTTTGGTGTTTGTAAAGTTAGGAAGTTGGGATTTTCTAGGGGTTTTATATTTGACCAATCAATTCGACCTACCAAATTTCATAAGGATCGGGCGACTGTATCCTATAGCTGCCAGATAACTGAACGATTGGAAATGCCATAACTTTGGTGTTTTTAAAGTTAGGAAGTTGGGATTTTTATGAGTATTAAGAATGCATCATATGAATAATTTTGGAGAATATAATTTACAGACTATTCTGCAAGGGTATATCAACTTCGGCTCCGCCCGAAGTTAGCTTTCCTTTCTTGTTTGTTATACGCTCACCGCTGAGTAGGAGGGGCCAGTGTTTTTTTTTAGAGTAATTGCTACACACATTTAACGGCCATTTGGCTGCTGGCCTACTTGCTTTTGGGCTAATAGAATTAGATCATAAATCGCTTTATTGTCTGCAGTTATACGTGTATACGAGTTTATGCGCCACACAGAACAAAGCTTTTTTATGACAGTTTGCCGATTTGCTCGCCGTGCAAATTGACGCAAAACTGTGAGCTTGAATTTACCAACATTAAATTCACTGCTTGCCTTTTGCATACGTATGTGTATATGTGGGCGAGGGGAGTGGCTAGGCTGGTCAAACCATAAAAAATTAAACTCATTTTTAAGCAGGGAAATTGTGCGCTCAGTTGACGCACTGCAGGTGCGGCACATTACACAAGGGATTTTCCTGCTGTTTTTGTTGGAAGTCGCATTTTATGATTGTTAGGCTGCTTTTCCTTCGCTGGACAAAAAGTAGGAGAGTATCTCAGGGTATACAACAAATATAGTGTAGCCAAGGTGGAGAAATAATAATTAAATTACAGCCCAACAAAATGTTACCTTTTCCTGCAGAATGAATTCCACTTGATTATGATATATTAGGTTTTCGTAAGCATTCGGTGTTTTTTACTGCGACTCATTCGCTGATAAAAAATGGAATAGTAAATAAATATCTTAATATTGAAGCCAAAATTGCATAATTCATATATAAATTAATTATAAAATCATAATCATAAGTATCGAATAAAAAAGTGATTTTCTTAAATTTTTGGCCAGTGTTGTTAGCGTTACCCTTTATACCGTCCCATTTTTATAAATGTCAAAATGTATTTTTGAAACCGTAAACAATTACTCTATCTCGAAATCCATGGGTATACATTCAAGACAACGATGTTTGCTATTTGTTTTCCGATGGTTCCTAAGGCAGCTATGTATATAATATAGTCGTTCGATCTTTGCGGTTCAGTCATATAAACTACATAAAATAAAAAGAGGAAAGTTTTATTTGACCGTTGTAATTTTTTATAATTTAAAATTAATTTAAACTTTAACAAACAGAATTAAACAAATATATTTGACAATCAATCCCAAAAAATTCTACTTTCCAAAAAAGCATGTCTATCTGCTTTTTTTTAAACCTATGTTATTTAAAAGTTCCATTGAAAAATAACAATGAGCTTAAAAAAAGATAAAAAAAATATTATGACTTAGTTGTAGCACTTATGAATTAATACATAAAATCGTTTTGTATTAAAAGCAGCAAAAAATGCTGACATATCGGGGAACAAACGAAAATTTTTCTTTATTATGCAATTCCCAGTCAGAAAACATGGAGCAGTAAATTAGACAAAAGCAAAAGAGTGGAACAGAGGAAAAATTGCTAGTATCGAAAACAGGCAAAACGGTAATTCCAACATAAAAAAACATGAGAAAACTGAGAAAGAAAAGGAATCAGAGGCAAAAAAAAATTCCCTGTTCCCAGCTTACTAAGTCCTTGGCCTGAGGGAATTAAACGGCAGAAGCAAGCATAGCCTGAAGTCCTTAAGAAAAGCAGAAGCTGGCTAGTAATTATCGGAAAAACTGAAGGCAAAAACAACCTAGCTAAATTGGATTGCTCTACTGCGCTGGTTGGGCTTTAAGATAAATGGAAATGTGTACAGGGGGCATAAATCAAATGTTATCTAAAAAATTATAGCTATCGAAAACTCGTACAAACATTGCTGCAACAAAGTAATGGATAAGGAAAACTCAACTTTTAAAATCAAATCGAAGATAAAATAAATATTGAGATCCGGCTTAAAAAGCAGAGTGCAAAATGAACGATTTTCCATCGTTCTTGTCTCAGCAATCGCATAGCTGTTCGTTAATTTTTGTAAAATTTAAAATGTATTTTTTAAATGTATTTGTCTCCAGTTATATGCGTATGTGTTGAATCAAAATTTGTGACGTAAAATGATTCGATTCAATAAATTTTATATACTAACTGCAATGAAAAATAACGTTACGAAAAGTTTCACCTAGACAGCTTAAAATTATTAGTTTGGTTTGAAACGGGCGAACAGAGACGTATGACTATATCTAACTGTCTTGTAATGCTCATCACGACTATATACTTTATAGGGTCGGGAATGCCATCACTTTGGACTTTTGTACAGGTTTTAAAAATCGCCTTTAATATGTTAAAACAGCTTAAAGGGTGTCTTAACTTTAAACCTTAACCTTAAATTAGCATATGGCAAACATATTAATAAAAAAATCAATTATTTAACGTTAACTATTAATTCGATTGATAAATGAACCAATTTACCAATTTAGTTAACTTGTTAGCTATTTAATAAATTTGATAAAAGTATTTGTAAAGGCTACCATGCAATTCCTAATTATTCATGTTCTGATGAAAATTGTAAAGCTCCCAGTGAATTAATTCAAACGCCACATATTCCAAATTCTTCCTACATACATTTTCAAAATGACTCCCTTCAATTTTATTCCTGAATCGTGTGTGCTTGTTTTAGTTTGTGCCATGTTTCAGATTGAACCCATACTCATACTGCTGCACAACCCGAATCTGGAGCGTGAAAAATCAGCAGCACTTGTGCTCCCTTTGGCTTGTTAGCCATCAGCATCTGTTGCCGTGGAATGTTGGCAGTGCCCGGAAAACAGCCCCCAGGCTCAGTCAACGGATCTCCAGCCACATTTCCTTCTTTTTTGCTGCACTATGGGTGGGGCGAAAGGTGGTGAGTGGGGGAGATGGCTGGGGAGCTGCGCTAACAAGATTCGACATTTGAACGAGAGTAATCCATCAGCTAACGTTGAGTACAAAAATGGATTAAGAAGAAATGTGTGTGTAGTACGAGAGGAGAAGGTTTCAGTTTCATACCGTGCCACGGGTTTTTCCTTCTACTTTTAAATCGCTTTTAATGTGCGGCATTTGCTCTCGTTTTTTCCGCTCCCACAGGCGCTAGGATGTGCTTCATTTTTCACAATGGAGTGAAAGTTCAATTATTTGATTTGACAGGCCCTGCCAGGAACTGGCATCAAAGACGTCGGCTGCGAGCATCAGATTTACTCGCACACAAACAATCATGAGCGAACCGAGCCGACTGCCACAACATATTTTATATCGAACATGACTTTGACTGCACAATTGAAGTGTAATTTATTAACTTTCCCTCAAGCGAAATGAGTTTTTTGTGTTTGGCGAGCTCTGAAAACACTAAATCGATAAACAATTCTTTTTCAATAGAAAGGCGAAGAAACGAGAATTTTAGGTCACATTTTCCATTCAAGGACTAGTATCACCAATCATAATTTATTGACTAAAAAGTTATTTGCACAATAATATTAACAAACTAAACGTCGTTTAATAATATTTCTTAGTTTCAACAGTATTTTGTTAATACAAAGAAATGTATTATTTAAAAAAATGTATGCCAATTGATTCCATTCTAAACATAATAAAAGCTTGAAGCATTGTTATCACAAAACTTTTTTTTATATAATAAGAAAATTATTAAAGCAAAAAATATAATTTTCTCTATGTCCTAATGGTATCTCTGTTTATTGGAATTTTACTGATTTTTTGTATGGCAAAAAGTTTGATTGACTTCTGTAAATAGAGGTAAAATACTCAAATCCTGATATCTTTTATATTGCTACCCTCATGAGCTTGTGTGCTGTGTATTTGATGACATCGGTTTACGTTTGCGATAAAGGACAACCCATAAACAACACACTCAGCTGGTTGATAGTCCGTAAGCCCCGATGCCGCACTTCAGAACCACCTTTTCCATGGCCTCGGCAACAAATTTTAATGAGCAAGCCCATCTGCGGGTTCATTTTTGGGTTCACCCGCAGCCAAATAAAATGTTTCCCTCTGCGGTTTGGTAGCCTGAAACAAAAACTGTTAGATTTTATTTGTTTTGTGGGCGATAAGTGGTTGACAATGTAGATTTTGCTTTGCAATGAGCAAGCCAAAAGCCCTAAAGTAAATTTTGAGATAGCTTGCAAATTGTGTTACCCCACTCGGGAAAGATTTTAGCTAGTTTTGCTTAGATTTAAAAAATATTCGAGCTATTACTACTCTGTATGAATTCTGAATTTTTAAAGAACAACTAAAATAATATAAATTATTGAAACATTTTTGGTAGGAGAAATACGTACAATCTTTGGTATTAAATATTGATTTCATTAAGATTTTTCTTGGCATATACTGGCAATAACAAAGTCAAAGAGCGCTCCTTTTTCAAATTTCACAAAATCAACAACTTTGTCTGACTGCCTCAGTCGAAATCTATTCGATTCTCATCCATTCTCAGCGAGTCAAAGGCCCCCTGCAAATCACACAGCCAATCGAAATTCCAAGTGTGAGAACCAATTTGCGACTATTAAACGGGTCCCAGAAACACAAGGAGCCGTATAAGCCAAAAGGATCGGATCGAAAAGGAAAGAATGAAAGCGGAGCGGAGCAGTTTGCTGTGCAATGCATTTTGTGGGGTGGCGGATTCGGATACTGAACAGATTTGAATGGCAGCAAAGCCAAAACGAGCAGTCAAGTGGGTGTTTTCCAGTATGTGGGTGCTTACACTGTAAAAACAGAGCTTGAAGAAAACAATGTTGATTAAATGACTCGTTACACTAAGATGAATTATCTAAAATTTTACATTAACACGTTAATAGTGCCCTTATTGGTGTAAAAAATCATCAGATTGAGAAACAAAACAAAAATTCTTGAAGTTGTTATATATTTTAAGTCAACAGACATTTCATTCTAAGGACAAAAAAATAAATAAATAAATTTATTTGCTTAACATGTATGTCTTAAATATAAAAAGAATACATTTAACTGAGGCACGATAGAAGCACAAAATTCTTAGATCAAATCATATTTTGATCCCAATTTTTTGTTGTGTACATCTGTGTATAGAAGCCAATCTCGGAAAAGGCGACAGGCAGAGCTTGCTGAGCTACGAGTACAAATTGCAGTACTTGTATCAAGATACATTCGAAGAACGACCGAGCAACTGAAGCAGAAAGTTTGAATGGCTAAGGGGGAAAGCGGAGAAAGGCAGTCTGGAAATATTTGCATAGGTGACTCCCCCGTTTCCCCGTTCCTTGGCCCCCTTTTCCCTGTTTGCTCGCATATTGATATGCTTTTGGCCTTTTGTCGACCCTAAATGCCGGGATGTGCGCTTAAAGGCACAAAATCCCTGCCGCCAATGCGTTGCCTAAATAGTTAAACGCGAAATCCCCGCACAGAAATTGTGCCAAGATTTAGCTCGTGGGTGAGTGACTAGTTTTACTTTGACATTTGTTTCACTTTGCTATTTCCCATAACCGAAAAGCTGCGGCTTGTGCGCATTTTAGCGGGGTTTTAGGCGAAAAACTTACTGACATGCCTAAATCATGATTATATTAAGCGAAGAAGGGGTGACTCAAAACAGGAAATAATTTAAGAGGAAAACTTAACTTAAAATTTAAAATATCCTTCATATATATTTTTTTTTGTAACAATTTTAAATTTTTTTTTTCAATTAGGGGAAAAATCGGTCTATAAAAAAATCAAATACGCGGGTGTAATTAATACGGGTCTTTCAACATTTCAAATCGATCGGTAAAAAAAAAATGTTTCTATAAATGCCGCACACAGCCGTCATGCTGTAATAAGTTCTTTTGGAAAAATGGTACTTTGTACAAAAAATACTTATTCAATTGACTATTTCACTTAGCCAAAGAAAAACTTATAGTAAGACGGTTATTTTATCGATATTTCATAGGAGCATTAAATTACTAGAAACCTTAAAAGAAATAACTAAGTTAGTTTAGGTTCAATTAAAAAACTTTAATAGTTATGTAAGTGGTAACATTATTGTCACAATAGACATTTCAGTGGTCTTCTTGAGTCGTCTATTGGTTAGCAATAGTATTTTGATAATACAAATTGTTATAAAGTAAGTTCAAATATCTGAAGCATTTTTTTTAAGTTTATTATTTGTTATTATTTATTTCATGCTCTTAAAGGTTTTTTTACGTTCGTTTTTGTATTTACTGATGCGTAACACATCCACTGGCTCACATTAACAAGCACACACCCTGACATTTAGCCATGAGGTCACATATTGCGTATACGCCACGTCTTACGCTCGCTTGCCACCTGCTTGCCTGTTAGCCAAAAACAGTTTGCCGCCTGTGGAAACTAATTAAAATATGCACAACTTGCCAAAATACTTAAAAGCAACACATGTGGGGCCCGAGACGGAGAATGGGCCACTCTGTGGCATGCGGAAAATGTTGGTAAGCGCCGCTTTTGCAGTTTTTTGTAATTTTCCACTCAACAGATTTCCCTGCTCCCGTTGTTGCCTTCACTTCTGTATGCCGTTTACAAAAATGTTGGGGAAACCGTGAAAAATGGTCGTCCAAAATGCTTGGAGCGAGCTGCTTTAACAACAAATAGTTTATTTATGCGCTTACTCTTCGTTCTGTATGCACGCTCTTTTTGTGTTGCCTTGAGAATTAATTTAAATGTTTTTCTTGGCTTTGCTTAGTTGCAACCAGGAGTGCAACATTATATGGATGAAGCAACGGTGTTGGGGATCCATACATTTATGCATATATCAGTGAATGGATGTGCTTTGCCCATGAAGATTTTAATGGGACCGAAATCCCAGATGAAAAGCTCGTTGTGCGAGAGATATTCTACGAAGGGGAATTTCTAAAATGACTCGGGTTTCGTTTGATCGTTAAAAAATGCCTATTATTTTGCCCCTAGCAGAAAATTGCTTTTGCTTTGTGCAAAAGCAATAGCCTGCTCACCTTTCTTGTTGGTCCTAAGGCAAAAGTCGTCTGCTGTTTGTGCCAAAGTTTTAACTAATTTTCTTGTTTTCGTGCCAGGGACACGAGGCAAGCCAAATAGAAGCGTAGAAACTTTCAGAGAAAATGCACGGTAAACTTTCTTTTCTATGCCACATAGGAGGACAATTAAAAGATTTGTTTTTGCGCTTGAATTTTGTTTCCAGAGCAGGAATTGCATACATTTGTTCTGGTACAGATCCTTCAGTTTTAAAGCCACCTGCTACACGATAATTTAATTGAATGTGCCAGCCGAGTAGGGCGAGTAATTAAAGTCAACGTTTTGGGATGGGCGGGGCGGGGCGGCGCGTTCAAATTAAGCCGAAACAATTTCGGATGCCTTTGTTTATGCCATCGTTTGGCCCAAAAGCTGGAGCGACCAAGAACGGAGCCAGCGGCGGCAGCAGGCCACTTGACGCCTAATGACCAATTTAATGGGAAGGCGGAAAGCTCCATGGCGCTTTGCGTCCAGAGAACATTTGCAAATGAAATGGCCTGAACAACGGCAGAGGAGTTCTGGAGGTTGGTGCGGCAATTCGACCGCCTGCCGATTACCTGTTCGGGGTTGTTAATTAAGTTTAGGCAGCCTAAATGTTATGGCAAAGTTTTCTATTACCGAGTTGAGTCGAGTCGAGCAGGGAGGCGGGCACACGTCCCTTAATGAGGCACGTAGGTGTATGAGTAACGCAGTCAAACAGGTGAATTTACGGGGCAGACGACGTGACATACTGAGTCTAGCACTCAGACAATGGGGCGTATGCGTAGTGCACAGGATAATCACCTTTCCTTAATTATTGCCTAGCTCTGAGGCGTAAATACATCTCGGCCCATAACCGTTCTGTGGGATGCTGTACACTGAAATATGTATGAAACTCAATCGGAAAATTGAAAAAAGTCCCACGAAGTATTCCATCTAACAAATTTTCCAGCCAAAAAGTTACCGAACCAAGGGGCACCAGCTACAGCTCGGCTTAGCATGTAATACCATCCGTAGCCGTAACCCAGAAGCCACCACACCCATCTATGAAATTCGAGACTTTTTCTTGCTGGTGCTCACAACTTTCACTGCTCGAAAGTTTTCGCACATGAGCTTCAAATTGCGCGTATCCCCCCCATGGGAAAATATAGGGGGATGAGGCAGTGGGGCCCAAACTGAAATCGAAAATTGTTTGCCAAGCGAAGCGCTTAGCTAAATGTCTTCCGTGCCAGTTCTCCATTGGGAGGATGTCGATTGTTGTAGAAGCCAGTCGAGGAGGGGGAGTGCCAGGGTGGGAAGTCCTAGGGCGCAGGATAAGGGGGACCAGTTTCGAGTAGCGCAGGTGCAGTCCTCGCCCACCCATTAAAACGAACGACAAGTGCAAACATCGAGTCCCACACGGTGGGAAAAAACATGAAATCAGATGTAGAATCTTCTTTTATTATCATGAATTGTTTCGATCAGAATCGTTATCACGCTATATTATACAAATGTGACCTAAGCCATAAAATCCGAACCGGGCTTAAGAATGGTCTAATAATCTAATGTCAAACTTGCAGCTTAATTAATAATTTGATTCAAACTATATGTTATAAATTAATAATGTTTTATCGCAAGTAAATTAACAAAAATGTATTTATTTTATAAAATACGCAGTAAGGCTATTACAAATCAGTAATATTTTTGTTGGTAAACTAATCCATACGAATATGTAATATTATTAGTTCTAAATGTTAAGGAAAATTTGTCATTATGTTAAATTTATGTTTCGAAAACATTTACCTACATTTATCTTAGAGATTATCTGACTAAAAACCTTAAAGTTTGACTATATTTTATTTTTAGGCTTCTTAAGAATAAAACTCTCTTATTCCAAAAATGGACACCACATTGTGAATACGAACTTGGAATTCCAAACAATATGACATCATGTTAACTTTCTCTTTCAGATAATAAACTAAAACCTTATCATGATATTGACTCTGAATAAAGAGTTTAACTTTGTTTCTTAAAATGTATACTTATTTCTATTTACATTTACAGATTAAGCCAACACATTTATAATATTTTTGATTTATTTCGACAACACATTTTAGAGTAATATAAACAATAATTTGTGAATTAACTAACATTGATTTTAGAACAAAGCTTAATTTTTTTGTCTCTGCATCCGGAGCCATTCGAAAGTCCCAGTGCCCGTGCCACGTTGCTGTATTTACATGCAGACAATATGAAGCAGTCGTATATGTTTATAACATCCGCAAATTGTTGAAGATAACAATTATTGTGCATTGAAAGCAAAGCTGGGGAAGCACTGGAGCAGTAGCAGCCGGAAATGACAGTTTACGGAAACACACAAAGCCAACAAGGACGCCAGGACCAAGGACCAGGACGGACACAAAAGCCAAGCCAAATAGCCTGGAGATGTGCCATTAGGTCGGCAACTACACACGCAGCCCCACAATCCCACCCACGATGTGGTTAAGCAGATTTTTGCTGCTGTGCTGTAAATTTTGCAACTTGTCTGGGGATAACTATTTCACCTTTACAGCTGCTGCTGCTTTTGCTGTCTCCCCAGGTGTTGCTCATTAGTGTAACAGGCTTTCCCATGCGGTTAAGTTGAGATTGTTTGGATTGAAATATTACTGGGTAAGACTCCGGCTTACAGCATGAGGTCGAAACTCAATTAGGACCAGCTGCCCAAGTTGTTTCGTTACTGCGATTTCCCCTGCGCTGTAATGAATATCAATGTTAAAAACGAATATGAATATTTAGCGCAGAGCAAAAATGATCTCTGAAATGAGAGTACTATGGATATTGTAAAGAAAATATTTCTTTGACTTAATATTTATGAAATCTGATTTAAACTAACCAATTAAGTAATGACTTAAAGGTACGGAGAGGAGCCAATACTGAGAATAACAAATGTGAGACCAACGTTAAGAGCATTCCTTTTTCTTTTTTTAAAACCATAGAAACAGACTTTTATATTCGCATATGCCTCATCGCTCTTAGACACATTAAATGTCAATTTGTGTTTGATGCCAACAAAAATCTTGGCCATTAAACTTGTTTACTTTTTAGCCTGATTTTTTGAGATGGCCTAATTGATGGCCATTGTCTGGGATGAAATGAAGCCTTTATCCTAGACTATTTTTCCCATCAATGCCCTGTTAAAAGGTCAATTACGTCTAGGATGTCTCGCTTTGGCCATTGTTTTGTAACTCCATTCAGCGTTGACCTTGCATTATTTAGGCAGGATGATTTGCCCTGCATATTTATAAGGCGAAACGAAACCAGCAAATGTATTAACTAAGTGGGCAAGAACAAAGCCCGGAGCGAAATGAAACGGCAGCGAGGAATGCTCCTATGACCGCACACACACAAAGGCCCAAAGGACTAGCTCTAAGGACCCGTTGTCATATCGCGCCAGCAACGCCCTCATTGAGTAAACATTGAGTCAACACTTCCGCTAAGATAACATCAACATGGCGCCAACATTATGGAAGGGCCGAAAGCGATGGCCAAATAGATATTCCATTGCAGATAACATGAGCCAAAAGACAAAAGCGAGGACAACGCAAAAAAATCCTGGGAGGTAGCTGGGGAAACCAGAGCGCTTAGCTCTTGGCCAGCGATTTTTACCCAATAAATTATTTTATCTGCCATTTCAGCCGAACAAAAACAAATACGCAGAATGAAGGCCGAGCCACGTGGCATAAAGTGGAATTAGGAACGCATTGACAGACACAAAAAGGCACAGAGAAATAGCGGCGGCTGTTTATGAAAACGTCATTAAAACATCCCAAAGAGTATCTAGTGCTACGCCACAACTAGTTAAAGTAATCCCGAACAAAGCCAAGGACTCTGCTCGGCGTGGGTGGAAATTAATTAAGACTAACGCGCTCAGCCGGGATGAATATTTAGGGCTTGTGTCCTTTGGCGTGTGTGGTGGAAATTGATTTTCATTTGAAATGGTCGCCTTAAGTGTGATGAACTGGCAGGATGATAAGAATGCAAAATAAATTATACGAAAATGTGGACACAGATTCATTTAGTTGGTTGTGATTGCAACCAAATGTTCGCCTTATTGGTCTTGAAATAGTTGCTGTTTGAAACAATAAAAGTAGAGGAATATTTTTCACATGTTAATGATTTTCTCGCAAGAAAAGTTTCAAGGTACTAGAGCTTCCCAACCTGTTAAAAAATAGCGAGTAAGGTTTTTCAGGTAATTTGAAATTTTAAATACCTTGCTAGACTATTTTAGAAACGATTTCTTCTAAACCATTCTTAAATAATTATGGGAAATGGAACTATATTACAGGTTACCCCAATGTCTACCCTTCGATGCCATTACTTTGGGTTCCGTCTTCCTCTTTTCTCCACCCCTTGACTTTGCCAACTCCGCCGGTGCCCTCTAGCCTCATTATTTAGACTGGCTTGGCTTACGGGGCGTATGCACAATTTCTTCGGCTGCCAATGTATGTCGCCTACGTCATTGTCGTCAATTATTTTTGCATGTGCGTTGCTACGTAATGGCGTAATGTTGCTCTAATATCATTATATCGTCATTTGCTGTGGGTGACCCCCCAGGGCAAAATTATTTCATGCGACGCCGAATAACGAATTCAATTTGCGAATTTCTGGTAAGGCTTAGACGGAGAAAAAACACAGGAATGAATAAGAGAAGGGGAAGGGTATCGTATTATTTGCCAATATTAAACGATAATTTATTTCTAACTGCGTCGAAAATTTGCTTTTGAAATTTGTAAGCCTCGAGCGCTAAATTTATTTCATGAATGGTAAGGGAATTGTAAAATCCGAGGGAAATTAATTTTCCATGCATTTTCCGGGCCCGATTGTGCGAACAATTTATTGCCATAGCTAATGTTTGGCCCAAGGATAAATACATGTGTATCTCATTCGAAGGATCCCAAACTTTGTTTCAGTTTTTCATTCTGATTGGACTCACAATTAAAATTAAAGTTAACGTGTAAGCTCGAATTTTTCAAAGCTTTTTTCTTACTCCAGATAAATGCTTAAATAATTAATTTCAATCCAAGAACCTTTCGTTCATAGGATTCAAGGTAAAATTGGTTATGAAAAATTAACGAGCTCACCATTTGCATATATGCAAATCCCTATAAAGATAACTACAATTTTCCACTTGCAGTAAAAGCAATCTCTTATTTTGCATATTTAATTTTATGTTGGCATTTATGCTAATATTAAATACCCTTCTGAGCTGCTTTAAAGCTCAGGCCAGAAACTATTTCCTCCGTTGTATTTTTATACCCGTTACTCGTAGAGTAAAAGGTATTTTTTGATGCAGATGGATTATAAGGAAGCGTTTCCGACCCTATAAAGTATATTTTCTTGATCAGGACCACTAGCGAGTCTTTCCAGCATGTCCGTCTGTCCGTCTGTCCGTCTTTTCTGTCTGTCGTCTGACTTGTCTGTACTATAAAAGCTAGAAGATTTTGCATGCAGTTCTAGGTTCCTCGATGAAAGTTTGTTTAAGGGCACGCCCCTTTAACGCCACAATGTTATATACGATTTTAAAAATTTAAATATTTCGGAAAGTAAAAATCGTTTTGTTGTGTTTATCAATACATATCGAAATTTTTAAATCGGACCATTCGTTAAAAAGTTATGCCAAATTTCTATCTCCATCTCCCCCTTTTCCTGGCAGTAACGGGTATCGGAGCCCAGTCCACAGATGGCGTTTCTCTTGTTTTTGATGCAGATGGATTATAATTTCCGCCAAGTATTTTTATCCAATACTTTCTTTTTTTTAAGTTGACTTGTCAGTTGCGCTCTTCCTGATGAAAGTCAGTTTAATTTCTGCCTTCGTTGTTGGGAAAAGCCATTGTTTTAGCCATTTTTTGCGCGGAGTGGGCGAGCAAAAAATTATAAGCCTTTGTCTGGTGGATAGTCAACATAATGAAACCCTAAAACGCAGTAAAAAGGAGGTGGCCCATTAAGGCAATGAAGAGACGGAGATAAAAAGTCGGAGAGTTCTTTTCGAATATTATTATCAAGAGACGAACTCTGACATGCAAAATGCATTTGGCTAAACTAAAACGTAGTTAAAAAGTCGCATTATTTCCCATCACTTGGAAAGTTCTCCATCCCACTTCATTCTTTGCTTTTTTTGTTCCTCTTTGGTTTTAACTCTTTTGCAGATTGCATTTTTCGCTCATATTTTCTTGAAGCGAATTTCTCACATTTTTGCATAAATTTGCATGAAATATTACAGTTTGAGTTGGTCCGAGTATCTGCCTCCCTTTTGGTCAGCTTTTTTCATCGGACAAGGCATTGGGCCAAAACAATAGTTTTTTCTTGAGTCACATGTTGAAAACTGTTATTTTACTCTTTGCGTTAAATGTGGTTCGAGATATTTACTAAAATTATTATAAAAAACTTCTCCCAAAATATTTTGGCTTTATTATTTCAATGGCAAAACAAAATCAGTCTCGTCTTTCTATTCGTTTTTCTTTCCTCTACATGGGTATTTTCATACCCACTTAAGCAAGGCAAGACAGTCATTTCAATAAACTCAAATAACAATGCCAAGGCAAGTAAGTCAGAAACATTTTCATTTCCATTTCCAGTCAGACAACTGCTAAACAATTTTCCTCCCCATCTCCTGCCATTTTCTCCGCTGCCCTGCATTCCTTTGCCTTTGCTTCGCCTTAGGATTTGGATTTCTTTTTATATTTGTGAAGATTCTTTCGTTTCGTTTGCCTTTCACAACTCGGTTAAGCACCAAAACTGATTAAATTTCCGGAAATACATGTCTGCGAGCGTACGAATCAATATTCCAACTAAAGAGCAAGAATTTTTCCAGATACGGGCATAGAAATGGGAGTAATGAATATAAAGCAAAAGCATTGCAAGCATCTTTCAATTTCTATTAACAGCATCTATTAGTGTAATTTGTATAAAAGTATGTGTAATCTTGTATGTTATTTTATTCGAATTCGCAAATATATTAAATATGTTTTATATAAAATTGTATTGAAAGACGACCTTTAAAAACTAAGCCTTAAAATTAACTTTTAAATTGGGTATTACTAAAACCTAAAATTCCTTATAGAAGTCCATATAGTATTTGGCCTTCGAATTAGTGATACTTTTTCTTTGTGTATCCTTTGGTTTTTATTTGGTATGCGTGTGAGCTCTAAAACCTCTTGGAAAAGAAGATTATGGCAGGAAAAATCGGAGCAAACAAATATCCATTACACCTAAGGATTGACCTAACTTCGAACTTTATTGTTCCTTGTCTGGTCTGACCTGCCTCCTGCTGCCCCTTTTCTAATTGCTTGGCCCACAATTCTTAATTTAGTTGTGCTACTTAAGCAGTTTAATGCCGCGGCGGCAAGGACTGCTCCTCGTCCAAAATGCCTTTTAACCTCCCTCGCACCCGCCTCGAAAGACAAATTAATGACCCTCGGACCGGGTAAAATAACTGAGGCTGCGGATGCGGATGCGAATGCGAATGCTCCGGCTAGCTGGCGCTGAATTTATGGCACAAAGAGAACAGAAAAAGTTGCGGCAAGACGGAAATTGCGGCCAGCTGCAAAGTCAAGAGACTACTTCTTGCTTTTGCTGAAGATGTAGTTCCTCGACCCCCCTCGGCGACCGTGATAAAACGTTTTCCATAGCAATTCCCTGGGCCGCTTATCGCGTTTTGATTTTTAATTAAAGGAAAAGTATTTCACAAACTGGAATTTCGTTTCGTTTATTTGCAATTAAATTAGGCAAACAACATGAAGACACCCTCGAATCCAATTATAGCTTCGAGAGTCGAGATACAAATTACGAATGTGAATAAAGTCATTTCAAATACTTGCGCATATATACAAGTTGTATACAAATTTGAACTTTTGACAACTTTTTGTTTTGAGTCCAAAAGTTCGGGAAGAATTTTTGTCGAGGCAAGAGCAAAGTTGGAGATGTTTTTCCTTTCATGTAATAAGGCGGCATTATTATGTAGACAAAATCTCTGAGTGCGTTTAAGGAGAATCTTAAGCTGGCTTCTTTCAGTCTTGCCCAAAGAAACCCAATCGGAGAAAGAAAGTACCAATCGGACATTAATAAAGGAAAAGTTGGCTGGCTTGTCTAGAAAATTCATATTTGTCTGTTTGTTTCACTGCTTAAGTTCAGAGTATTCGCAGCGTGACGTGCTCCTAACTCATTCTCAACAGCAAAATAAAATAAAACAAGAGAGTACCAATCGGATACCATTACTCAGGTAAAGGGAGTGCGAGGGAGATGGAGATAGAAACTTTGCATAACTTTTTAACGAATGGTCCGTTGGCCATTCTTTAAATAGGTATTATAAAACAACTGATTGGTCTTTTACGAAATATTTAAATTTTAAAATCGTATATAAGGTTGTGGGGGTTGAGGGGGGGGGGACCCTTTTTAAAAAAAAAATAATTACGAAAAAAAAACAAAAAATCTGATGCAAAATGCCAATCTTTTTTTTAGTTTCCGAGATCTCAGCGTTATACGGACGGAGCGGACGACGGGGAGTTCAGACGGACAGACGGACAGACGGACGGCGTGATCGACTGCTCTGAACAAGAATATATATATTTATAGGGGCGAAAAACCCCCTCCTCCCCCTTCTTTTTTTTTATACTCATTTCTCAACAGCAAAATAAAATAAAAAGACTGTGCCACAGTGCGTATGATTCACAATGTTTACCAGGGAGATGGCCGACTTGAAGTAAAGTTAAGTTACTACTTTTGCTGACACTGGGGTGATGGTATTTGTTAAACAAACTAAGGAACTGGCACTCTAAAATCCCTTCTCATCTGTCCACTCTTTATTTATGGGACTCAACATCCCGGTCTTTCCTTGGGGAAAATTGTAAGCGGGAAATGTAGTCGAAATTCGCATAATAAATGAAAAGCACCAACAAGCCCACGGATGCCTTGATGGAATGTGCGAATAACTCAATTTCCAGGAATACAATTAATTCAACTAGTGAGCCGAGGATTACGGGCGGCAAGGCAGCCGAGTCTAATTACTTTGCTAATGATCTGCATAATAATTTACTTACACTTGAGGGCATCATATAATTGAAATTTTCCACCAGCTACGAGTCACTGATTCAATTAATACCCTGCAGAAATATCGGGCGGGCCAAGGGGATAATCTAAGTTTATGTTTGGTTTGGTGATACCATTAATTAATAATCAAAGAATATATCAACATGAAACAAATCGGATGTTTAGAAGGAAAGAGCAGAACGGCAGCTTCGGATGTCTAATAGTTTATTCAAATTACACTTTTAAATTCACTTAGAAGTACTTGTTGTTGGCTTAAAACTAAAAATAGAAATACGTCCTTTTGAAACAAAAATTATGCTTAACTTTTGTTTGCCGACGAATTTGAATTAAATTTCTCTGACTATAAGAGCAATATTATTTGATCCTCAATATTCTGTTCTGAAGTTTAAGAATTTAATAATGAATTAGATTTTTTTTGGTCTCAAGATATAAAGATTTCTTAGCGATAATTTTATGTTACTGGATACTAGTACACAAATTATAATAATTAAAAATAATTTTGATCATATACTATTTGACAATTTGTTTTGGTCCCTCATTACTATTGAGGTGAGCGAGAATTTAAGTACACCCCAGAAAAAAGCATAGAGCATGGATGTCTATTAGCCTGCACCGATACTCACCCTTAGATAAACTGTTTGCCCCTCTAAAAACGCAAAATGGCGCGTGTCGGGTTAATTATTAAGCATAGTTTAAGTGCCACATAGGCGATTGGACGGTCTAATAAAAGTGTGCCACCTCTCTGATCCGATTGCAGCGTCGTCCGCCATGGAAGAACTTCCCCTAGAGCCCCAGAAGTCTGCCAGCGCCTTCTCCTCCTCGGAATCCTGCTCATCGCTGAGTACGTGAACGTCTCCGTCGAGAATGTCCGCTTGCATGACAATTGTAGCGTGCCGGCATTCAAAAAACGCAGCAGCAGCAGACGACGCGGCTGAGCGAGCAGTACGTGAAGTGATTCTGAACAAGGAGCAGGACTAGGCCGCAGGAGCAAGGACATCCAACGCACATGCACGACAAAAGGGCTTAGCACCTGCACTCCAGTCGCAGACAGCAGCAGAGCCACCGCACGGAATAAGTAAGTGCGAGCTGAATAAAAACGCCTTCATTCCACCGAAGAGAAGGAATGTTGCGGAGGGGTGGGTCAGAAGGGATCATCAGGATGGCTGTCTTGGGCTTATGGTTTGTGGAGTGCCTTATTCAAGACACAGGGAAAAAGAATAGTGGCACGGCTAATCCTCGTACAACAGCCAATATCGGCGGCAAGTTCAATCGAGCTTTTTCGAAGAAAATCCTTTAAATTTTAAATTGAATTTTAAAAAGTAAAAAAACAAAATTTATTAGTGGATAAAATAAATTTTCATAATTCATTTTTACATTTCATTTGTTCCTTAAACATTTAATATAAAGGGTCACAGGATCAAAGTAAATATATTCTTGTCCGTCTGTCTGTTTCTACGCGAACTAGTCTCTCAGTTTTAAAGAATCGAACTTTAATTTTTATACACTCCCTTTGCCGCAGTATAAGTTCGGAAGTGGCATTTTCTATAGGTTTTATATTTTTATATATGCTGCCATATAACCGATTGATCGAAAATGCCATAACTTTGGTGTTTGTTAAGTTAGGAAGTTTGGAATTTCCTATGGGTTTTATTTTTGACAATTTATTCGACCTACCAAATTTCATAAGGATCGGCCGACTATATCCTATAGCTGCCATATAACTGATCGATGGGAAATGCCATAACTTTGGTGTTTTTAAAGTTAGGAAGTTGTGTTTTATGAGTGTTAAGAATGCATCATATGATTAATTTTGGAGAATATAATTTACAGAATATTCTGCAAGGGAATATCAACTTCGGCTCCGCCCGAAGTTAGCTTTTCTTTCTTGTTTCTTAAACATTTAAAATCAAGGGTCACAAAAAACTATATTGGTTTTCTGGTGCATTTATATCATTTTTAAACCCTTGCAAGGGTATTATAATTTTGGTCAAAAGTTGCAACGCACTTAAGGAGACCCGAAAGTTTTCTTGATCAGGATCGCCTCCTGAGTTGATATAAACATGATTATATCATTTAGCTGCCTTACAACTGATTGATAGCCATAATTTTGCGTTTGTTAAGTAAGGCAGTATGAAATTTTCTATGGGTTTTATTTTTTGCATTCAACTCGACCTACCAAATTTATTAGGACCGTCCGTATGAATATCCTAACTGCCAGATATCTGAACGATTGAAATCAAACTTCGATATTTTTAAAGTTAGGAAGTTGTGACTTTTTATGATTCTAAATTTTGCATCATATGAACTTAGTTTTGGAGAATATAACTTACAGAATATTCTGAAAGGGTATATCAATTTTGGCTCCCAGAAGTGTGCTTTTCTTTCTTGTTTAATGTGCCTTTCTTAAATTTTTTATACAAAGCGAGTTTTTCCTTGCACCCTATTTTGAAACCAAAAGTATATATATTCTTGATCAGGATCGCGTCCTGAGTTGATAAAGGCATGTCCGTCTGTCTGTTTGCAAAATATTTAATGGCTGTACCAGTGTGAACCGGTTGCCTTCATAGTCTATTCGGTGCTTTACTGAAGCTTGCCTTTATTTCGTTTTGTGAAATTATAAAACACATTAAACACAGATAATTGTCTTGGTGTCTGGGACAATAATTAATTTCTTTCGAGATTAAACCGCATTAAACAATCGAGGTGAGATAAAAATGCATTTAGAAATACAATTGTAAATCGTTAAATGATTAAAGAATATCGGGACATTGATAGTCCTTACCCTATTCTTGTATTCAATTTGAGGTACCACAATACAAATCCGTTAATGACCCTTACATCCAAGCCCGCTCATTGGGCCGCCCATATCCTTCGTTTGACTCCTTCGAATTGTTGATCCAATGACCCAATGTCACCAGTTAGGGACTGCAAAGGCTCCAGCGTTGGTCCCTGCACCTTACCCCCATCGCCCACTTCTTAGTCGTTTCACGTAGGCATTCTGCCCGTGCTGTCAGGAGTCTCGGCCCTGCCTGCCTGGTAGACTGACATGTCTGGCATATGCAAAATGCCAACTGTCCTGGCCACCCAACCAGGCCCATAAAAGCCCTTCCATCCTTTGTTGTTGTTGACTACAACAAGGGCAAGGACACTACACCAAGTGCAAACAAGGTGATGCTTCAGCTAGCAAACATACCAAAAAACAAGGGAAAAAGAAAAGGCAACGAGTGGACGGAGGACTTTTTATCCACATCCTACCCGTTTTATTCACCTTGTTTTTTGGGGGGAATGCCTCTAGTCAGACTACAAAAACGGCAGTAAGGACCGAGTGAAAGGCTTCAGGACACACACTCGGCGGAATTGCCTTGATGAAAGCAGAAGAGCCCAAATGAAGAATGGAGAAGAAGATTTTATAAAAAAAAGACTTAAGTTTAATCAAGTAAAGTTGTATGATACCTACAAATAAAGTTATTCTAAATATTTTCCATAATTCTATTGTTATTTGTAGATGTGGAAATCATTTATGATTTTGTTGGTCGATGGTTTTATTGTGCTAGCCAGAATACACCGTTTAAAATATACCAAATACAATCCTATTTATTACCCTTCAAAAACATTTTATTTATCCAATTTATTGATTTTCTTTTCAGTTACTTAAACTGCCATTTTTTGCACCAAAAGCTGACCAAAAGACGGATTGCTGTTGTAAAGTAAAATTAAAAAGGACATACAAAGTGAAATTCCTTGCCGGAACAAGCAAAGCGAAAAGCAGGCCACGCCACGAACAGCTATCTTGTGGTCAATTATACAAGAGCAGAGAGGAAACACATAAAGCACCAGTCGGACATCAAGCTATCGCAAAAAACAAGGGCAACATTGCGACCTGGCCATTTTGACCAATAACAATAATGGTTATGTGGCTGCACTCGAAGCGACAACTCCCGCCATCAGCAGCAACGAGAACGCGGCGGAAAGTGCCGCCCCCCAAGTGGACGTGGGCGTGGTCCTCCCTGCTGGTCCTGCTGCTCCTGGTGCTCCTGGACGTATCCCGATGCACGGCGGCTGGCGTTAGTTACAGCAGCAACAGCGGAAACCTGAGCACTTCCCAGAGGAGCCCGGGCGCGGGAACCTCAGCGACCAATAATGGCGGACTCGTGCTGATCGGTTCCAGCAGCGCCACATCCAGTTCCGTGCCCTCGTTATCCCTTACTTCGTCCGCGTCGGCGGGCTCCTCGTCCTCCGCCAGCGGCTCGTCCTCCTCATCCGCCACCAACAACAGCGGATCCGGTGGCAGCCGCAGTGGCCGACCCACCAGCAGCAACGGCAACCCGAACTCCAACCCCAACCACGATCAATTGCCCGCCCAGCTTTCGTCGCGTATTATCCACACACGCAACGGCGCCATATCGGGCGTAATTGTCCAACTGGACGGCCGGCACTTGGACCCGGTGGAGGCGTACCGGGGAATCCCCTACGCTTCGCCGCCGGTCGGCAATTTGCGGTTCATGCCACCTGTCTCGGCGGCCATGTGGTCAGGTGTCAAAAAGGCGGACAGGTGAGTCGGCTTGCTATAATGCAAGGGGTATTAGACGCCATTAAAGTGGGCTCAGGCCGAATGGCTTCCTCTCGCTTCAGAGACTAATGTCGAAATATTACTACAAAATGGCCTCTAATTTTTTTTTTCTGTTCTGCTATGTTAAAAAACTTAAAAAAACACAATTTTGGCAGTTATCAAGCAGGTTTTATGGTTTTTTACCTTCGCAATGGTATTATGACTTCAGCGAAAAGCTTGTAACTCAGTTAAAGCGTCATTTCCGACCCTATTCAAAATTAATCCAAAAAATCAGTTTCTACAATTTTTACAAACACTTTTCAGGTTTTGAAAATACACTCAAAAATCGATTTATATTCTTTTTTTCTTGTTTCAGGGAACATCAATTCTTCTTATATTAGTTTATTGTTTATCAACAAGAACGGTAATTAAAAAAAATCAGTTTGAAAACACTTTTTACAAACACTTTTCAGGTTTTGAAAATACGCTCAAAAATCGATTTATATTCTTTCTTTCTTAGTTTCAAGGGAACATCGAATTCGGCTTCCCAAAGTTTGCTTCATTTGTTGTTATAATACTTTTTAAAAGTTGTTTGCTAATTTATTTCTTGTTTATAACAAGAACGGAATGAAACTTTGGAAACCAAATATTAGCACCCTAATTTAATTTTTATTCCAAATTATATATAAATTGAAAACATGTTAAGTCTTCATAAAAGTTAGTTTTATAAAAACGTTCGCCAAGTAAACACGATACTAAAGCAGAACTACAAACTTTAAGCGAACAAAAATCACGCAACCCAACATTTTCCCAATCCAATTCCATCAGGAGTAACACGAACCCTCGTCCAAGTAATTTAATAAATATTCCTAAGATGCCAGGGAGACTTCCACCTTCTGACAGAATGCTTTGTCCATCTAAAAGCATTAAATCATTTCGCAAAAGGGTTGAATTTGATTCGCCTTTCGAGTGCATAAAATGATCAAAATGCCATAAGTCAAGAGCCGAGTCTCTCGAGAGTGCCCAACAATTGTCACCTCAATTAACTGACTCATTATTGAGTCAAGTGCGCAGGCGGCGGTCCGAAAATGTTGAGAGCTGAGTGTGACTGAAAGTAATGAAAATAATGGAAAATGCCAAAACCCTTGCCTGGCCGCCGACAACAATGGGTATAATGATAATGGCTTCTGAAAGTAGCGAATGAAAAAATGGGAAAATACAAGTCAAAGGTCAACTTAGTCGGCCGGCTTCCGCTCGGAATATCTCGCAAATTAAATATTTACGCTGTCCCCGGCAGCAAACTGCGCGTCGGGACAACCCAGCTACACAGCGGCATCTAATTTACAAATGCTCCCAAGTGGCAAATCATTATTCACAAAGATGCCCAGAGATATTCCTGGTTCCCTTGCTTACCATTGTTATAAAAAAGGGAAGCGGAATAAGGCCGCGACGCAGCAAAAGTTTTTCCCCTTTTCCAGAGCTCCGAGCCCCAATGCCGATGGAAAAGGGCCGCGAAATCAGAACAGCGCACAGCGGAGCCCGGCAAATAAAGTATAATTTTTCAAGTTTAACAAAGAACACCACCTGCGGCCTGGCGGCAGACTGATGATTCTCGCATTCTCGCATTGCCCGCCAATTTTTGGGTAATTCAAGCCCCGGACGGACGGCCCCGTCTCTGCCGCATCATCTTTCGTCTTCCGGAGAGGTGAGCGGCTTTATTTGTCGGGCCGTCTTGTTGACAGCGGGGGTCAGTCGAAAAGGAGCCAATAAAACGGCTTGAGTAATGCCCCGGAGATTTTTCAGCACGTCAGCGTAATAAAGTTGTCCATGGACAGTTGGCACAATAGGTCATTAGCCTGATTTTCCACGGAAATGGATACATCTCAGGTTTTGGATGGTAAAACGCTTAGATTGTTTCGTGGTTTGGCTTTAAGTTTGGGTTTGGTTTCGTTGGCTTAAGTCCGTTTGGGGCCTGGTAAACAAAGCCAAAGTTTTGGCATCACATTTATGGTGGGGATACCCAGTGGAATAAGTTATGGTTAGTTTGTTTTTCTCTGCACTCATCTCCAGGTAAAGTTTGGTTGAATAAAGTAAAACATATGTTTATGAAGGAAGGAAAATGACTACTAATGACATTTTAATTGACATATTTCAGGGAAGCTAATTAAATTTGTACAATATCCATAAAGTATGTACTCAAAGCGCTTGTAAAAAATAAGATACATTTATTTAAATCATTTATATACTGTTTTTAGGCAACAGAGGTTAAAGACATATATATTGTTTTTTGTAATACATATTTTTAAACAGAATTTTGATTGTAAGCAAACGATTTGGTTAAAAAGAGACTATTAAAAGTTAAATAATAACTTCAGTTCTTATTTTGATTATGTAAACTAAATGAATATAAAGAAATCCCTGTGCTATAAGCTTTAGAGTAGAGGCACATGTATAGTTTACCTGTGCTCACCGCTGTTCACCTGTCATATTCCGCCCTTTGAACCAAAGTTTTCCCTAAATTTCCGCTACAACAAAAAACGAACTTTGCGAGCCGCATACTTTTCCCTCACACGGTAACCCTCAACTCACATCGACCCCATTGCAAAAATAATTTCTCACAGCCACAAAAAATGGAGGCAACGCAGGAAAAAAGAGGAAATTATGTCCACACATATTCCTAGCGCGCCAAAGGCAGCAGCTGTTCATGGCTTTGACAAGCCACGCGTGTCACCACCAAACCTCCCACCAACCACCACCCGCCACCCACAACCACATCCACGACCCCCTCCACTCAGTGGTCCAACCTCGTCCACGCACTTTCCTCCAACGTCTTTAATAAAAATGAAATAAATTCTGCCGGCCACTTTGCACTTCGGTGCTGTTGTTCCAACGGCTGCACATTGGTCCTGGCCGTTGCCTGTGGCGCAAGGATTATGAAAAACAAGCGGATTAGTGGCCAACCTCTCCTGGCCAGGTTTTGCCCGGGCCCCGGTTTTGGCCCATAAACGAAGTGTAAAAATCGCAATAAAATGACGAGTTTTATGCATGACGCCAAAGTTTTTAATAAAGACGAAAGTAAAAGCCCGACGCAAAAACGCTAAGTGGGGGAACTCAAGTTAACGATTTTCCTAATAAAAAGCGCATTAATGAATGGTGGGCAGGCAAACAGGCGGGGGTAGGAGGCAGAAGGCAGGAGGCAGGACCTTCAGAATGTGCGTGCAGCGGCTTGAGGGGCATCTCTTTCGCTCCGGCAAACAGAAGCTGGCTCGTCATTAAAAACGTTAATTCCAATTTGAGGCTCAAGAGCAAGTGGTAACCGCAAGGCGGCGGAGGGTTAAGGGACCTGGAGCTCGAGGACATCAGCCGCATAAATTGCCGACTGACTCGGCGACGGCGCTACAAACTGTTGCCCGTTTTAAATGAAATTGCGAAAATTCATTTTAAATTGGATTTTATTTAATTTGACTGCGGCAAGAAAGCTTTACGCCCCAAGGAGATTTCCCGACGAAGGTGTGAGGTGTGGGCGGCGAGGGGTGTGTGTCTGTGTCGCCCCCAATCTAATTTGTGTGAACGGTTGGAGGAATGGAAAATCAGGATGAGGACGACAACCTTCTGGCCCGTTGGCCACAGGTAAAATTAATCTATTTTACTTGACGTGGCCGCAATGTCGCGTAAAATTTTATGCGATACTGTGCCCTCCGTTCCATTAGCCCCCTTCCCCCATTGAAGAATACACAGAAAAAAATTAAGGCCAACATTAAAGATCAACTTTTAAAATACGGCAAAATCATAAAGTATACTGTTTATAAAAAATCGCTTTAAGGCTACATTAAAACAAAAATTATTGTTTTCAACACCCTAATATTTGTCAATTCTTTTAAAATAACGTAAAAAATGCATAATACTTTCTGTTAATCCATTTTCACACCCGTGTTTAAAAAGGAAAAAAAATGAAAATGGTAAATTGTATATCACAAGACTTATTTAAAAACTGAATATTTTAAAATATAGTATTTTTGGATGGATAAAAACAAAACATTTTTTTTTTGTATTCTTGTATATTTAAAATACACTCACTACTTTGTAAATAAGAAAAAATATCATGATATTGATATTGACCAATAGTAAAGGTTGTCTTTATGTTTCTCAGTGTATATGCGTGTATTTTTCTGCTCGGCTGAGATTAAACTTTTGTTTGATGTATTTAAGCCGAAAACGCCAGCGGATCTCTGGACGGGCTGCTGTCCTGGCTACCATTTGTTTACCACAAAGCGCTGGGTACTCCTCCTTCGCAAAAGCGCCCATGAAATCCCAAAACCCTGACCCTTAAGCTTTGCCTGCTCTTGAGCATCTTTCCCCTGCACGCAGATTAGCCTGGCCTTCCATTCAAATGTAAACACAAAACTCGAGCATTTTGGGCCAGCTTTGCTTTATGTTTTGTTTGTGAATTTTAAATTGCATGTGCTCCGGAATATGAGAGGAATATGGGGAGATGGAACTACATCTATAACCTTGTTTACTTTTGACCGCGTGCTCTGGTTGCTCGGCAGAGCAGTTCCTCCCTGGTCAGGGTCACCATCTTCATATTGTTTGCACGAATCTCGCAGAATCGCAAATAATCTGCGATGGGAGATGCAATACGATACCTGTAAGTTATTAGTCAGGAATTTGATATGCTAGAATGTTCAGGCAGGAAAACACAGGCCCCTTAAACTCAAGGACCCTCACAAAACAGTAAAAATTAAACATTTAAAATATACAATACTGAATGTGCTCGCAGATGACAATTAAAATTAAAACAGTTTTTGGATATTTTCTACCTTGCTTAAAAATGTTAAGAATCGGAACTTTTGGTTATTATATTTTTATTATATATTATATTATATTATTGTAGGATTGGTAAAGTTAGTTTAAGTTATTTACCCTATGATTAAGTCGAAAGTATCAGGAGAGTCCAGCTTTAGTATTTATTTTAAGTTTATTTTATGAATAGCCCTATTTATTTAATCGATGTTATAAAAAAGGTATCGAAGAGTTAAAGGAGAAACAATCGAGTGGTAGACATCATTGAAGTCGTCGTGAGTGCAGAAGAAAGAAGTGAAGAATAGTGAGAAGTCGTCGAGGAGTGTTAAGAAACATTAAAGTCGTCTAAAGTGTGGTTGCGGCTAAGAAGTTGGTCTCGGTTATCATTTAAAGTTATTTTTAATTTGTACTATCCCACATTATTATTATATATTACTTAGTTCTAAAGGTTCAGAATGCCTGCCAATTGGCATGTACGCTTCATTCCCACAGACCCTTTTTTTATATTTTTGCATTTGTTAAACTATGTTTAATTTTGGAAAACAATCTGGAAGTAATTCTCCTACTTTTATCACGTACGAATTCAGTAAAAATGGAATAGTAAAGCTCTAACGTAAATTGGCCACCCGGAAAACAAGCTTATTGCCTCCCCCAGCTGTCTGTAAAATCTACAAGTAATTATCAAGTTTTAATGCCTGGCCATTTGCAAATGCTGCATCGATGGCGAGAGGAACTCACCCTGACCCTAATTGCGGCACCCGCTTTATTAGCTCAACCTCCAGCTACTCCTGTAGCTGCCACCTGTATTGCGTGCCACCCGTTCTTATCTGCGAAAGTTCAGTGGTTGCAAAGTGGCATAAACAAGATCGCTTGCCACTTGAGAAGTGTGCGCCATTCCTTTGCCATGGGGGCAACATTAAAAAGGCAAAATGTGGCTTTTATGACCTCGAACTGAGGGGATTCGTTACCTGACCGGACCACTGGCAGCGGCAGTGGCAGCCACTACAACAACTACAGAAGTTGCCGTAAAAACTTTTCACTTTCATTATTTTTAATATTTTCTGCTCATCCATGTTGCTCAAGCTCCTGTGGCTACAGGGTTTCGGGGCTCCGAGATTCCGAGGTTGACACCATGTCCGCTACATTAAAAAAAGGCGAAGGGAGAATGGAGCCCGAAAATGAAACTTTTATTACCTGCCTTATTGTTTTGCCATAAAATTAATGATTATTATGGCAATCGCATGGCCACCACAAGCGTCCATTAAACTGGCAACCCACAGAGGGTCAGTTCCAAGTAGATTCCAATTTTCTGCGAGGCGTTTGGAATGCCATAAAAACCAAAAATTAAATACACTCTCCATGGTAAACAAAAAGCAGCAGCGGCCGCGTTGGCGGTAATAACAAAGATAAAAGGGCAACAGCGAAATAAAGTTAAGGAAATTAAATAAAATAAATTCTCGTTTCGCAATGTCATTAATGTTAATGCATTTTGGGATGACTGAAAGAGAAGCCTCATAATGGGCAGCCGATGGGGGAATGAAGGAGTTTTCCCTCTTAAATGCTGCTATTGATTTTCGCTTTATGACAATTTGATGGCCAACAGGAGTTGTGGCAGTAAATGAGTTGAGCTGGCTACTTTAAGGGATACCAGCACTCAAGAGTAAATTAGGAAAATTTCTGACGACCGAAAGGGCTGGGCGTATGAGTTTCTCAATGTCCTTTTCCCGGACAAATCGCATTGGCCCTAATTCATTAGTGGTCACAAATTCCCTTTCGTTTGCCAATCCTTTCAAAGGCCCATTGCCACAAATCAACCATTTCCATCATGAAATTTGAACACAATTTCACCTAGAAAGCGTATACCTCCCAGAACATTTTTAAAACCAGGTGGAGCCAACTTGAATGAATATGTGACCTGCCCACACATAGATCAGATTAAAAACAAATAATAACAATGCCAGCTCAAAGCAGATGCCAGAATCAAAACCACTGTACACAGAAAAAAATAGTTACCTATCGAAACTCTTTTACTTTTGATATTAACTAACTTCGGCCAGCTTTCTGATCAGCCAATTTTTGAACGTGATTGCGCAAGTATATAAATTACGCAAATATATAAATATATGACAGCTAATAGATATAGCAAACTCATGTATAGAACCGTAAGGTTATATATATTATATTAATCCGATTTTGATACATTTGAAAGTATTGGTTCGAAAATTGTTTAGCATCATTATATTAGACAGTGGGTAATTAATAAAAGGAGTTAAATTTAATAAATTTGAGTGTATGCCAGCTTTACTATTTCAGGTCCTTGAACTGAGCTATAAAAACGGTATTGAAAAGGCGGACATAAATGTATAAATTCGCCTGGGTATGTAAAAGTATTTATATAATTTATAGGGTCGGGCACTGTCTCCTTTTCTACAAACATTTGACCAAAATTATTATTATTATACGATAACAAAAACATAAATAATTTAAACAGATAAGAAGTACGACGAATTTTAACATTTATTTAAAAATTAGTATAATTTAATTTTCGAAATATTACGTCATGAAACTTTCTTAGTTTGTAGGCTCCCGATTGGTTTATGTGTAAACCGAGCCCCATCAGATTTATAAATGAGTGCAAGGCCAAAAAGAGAACGCTTCTGGCATTTGCATGGCCTGTATGTAGGAATAGAGGGCGAAATCAGTAAATTGCACAAGTGCACACACTGAGGGAGATATGCGAAGAGGGAAAATCGAACGATAAGAGCCGAATCGAAAACCAATTTTCCAGCATCGAAAATAAGCCTTGGTCGAAAAGGGGAATATGCAAAAAAAATGAGCGGGGGACACAAAAAAAGCCAAAAGACAAATTAAAACGCAGACTTGGCTTTGAAATCAAAAAGTTGTTATGGCCAAAAGACAATCACAAAGTTGACGTTGACTTGGCCTCTCTTCAAATCATTAAACCCCTCGAAGATTACACAATTTTGGCAAATTAATCTATTTATAACGACATTCGAGGCCGGGCATAAAAATAAGCCTATTTACCGAAAAACTTTTTTCGTTTATTTTTATCAGGTCGGGGAAACCTTTTTAAGTCCAGCAAAATGCCTTGAGAGAAACTTTCTCCTTTGACTAGCCTGGCACTGAAATCTTTTTCGATTTTACAGATTCAGCCCGGTTTGCCCGCAAAGATTGCCGGACATCCACAACGAGACGGCGGCCCTGGAGCGAATGCCCAAGGGCAGACTGGAGTATCTGAAGCGATTGCTGCCCTATCTGCAGAATCAATCAGAGGACTGCCTCTATCTAAATATTTATGTGCCCATACAAGGTGAGTGCGGGGTAAAAGGGGCTGCGCCTAACACCAAATAAGTGTGCTATAATTTTTGTTTTTTTGGCACCCAGCTAAAACCAAGAAAAATGACATGACCATGCCGGGGGACTGAGTCTTGTTTATTTAGCACTTTGCAAGGCATTTGAATAAATTGGCAGACGGCTGGCTTGGGGTAACTCGCTTCAATTTTTCTTCCCTCCGTTAATCCCCAAGGCCAACGCCGGAAAAGGGTCAGCCATGGTAAAGTTTTAAAATCTCGATATTTTTGGTCTTTTTTTGCACGCGTTCTTCCCCCGTGCTGCACGCAAATGGACAAATGTTTTGGCATTTTTTAAATTACCAAAAAAATAAGTTAAGCTGCTGGGAAGGTCCAAGGTCCCGAATGCAAAGTGGCCAAATTTATGCCTAAAAGTATGTCTGGACCTGACTGGAGAAAATCCAAAGCGATTTACCCCATTTGTCTGCAGCTGATTTGGTTTTCGAGCTCTGAGAGAGTGCTTTGGGATTCATTAAAACACATCTTGTTTATTATGTTAAGTTCTATATCTAAGTTTACTATTCTAAATGACCTAACACTTAGATTAAAATGTTTAATTATTTCCTCTCGCCTTTTTCGGTAAAGTTTATTGTTCAATATTATGGGAAAAAACGAAATTCTTACGTTTTTTGGATTGGCTTGTTAAGATGGTAATAAGTATATACTACAATTTACATAATAACATATTCGGTATCTCAAAAGAAGAAATACGAATAATGTTTACGATATTTTTCGATCATGTACGTGAAAAAATAGAATAATATTTGGTGTTAATTTGAGTAAAATTGGAAACTTATTGATTTTCGGACGAAAATCAAATAACGCTAAAAATCTAGGTTCCATATTAAAAACACCATATTATTCAAGTTTTGAAAACAAGTTCGAAATTTGACTGAAAATTGTGAAAGAACAAGTAATTAAACAATTAGAAATAACTTAATTTGGTCTAAAAAGTGACCTGAAAACCTTAATAATATATTCTTTTTTTGCTGTATTTAGGAACGGGAGAAGGTATTTTGCTATCTAAATATTCAATACAAATCAACCTTATTCATCGATCCATCCCGATGTTCGCCCGCCTGTTTGGCAGTCAATTAAAGTTGGCCACTAGGAAATGCAACAGCAGCAAACTCAAACGTAGACGCCGCCGCCGTACGTCAGGGTTGTAAATTACATTTTAATTAAAACCCAAAGGAGCGTTGGCCGTGGGGAATCGGGACGTGTAACTCGAGCTTAATGGGAGCCATCAGAGGCAGTCAGTTATCTCAGCCAACTGGGCCAGCTCTGGCAACTGAGCCAACTCTGGGAACTCAAACAGCGCGGCACCTGTCAGCCGGGGAGTCGAAGAAGTGCACTGCGAATCGAAGTAAATTTGATTGTCTATCAGCGCGTAAAGAGCTAAATTTAATATACTGTTCGGCGGCAATGGAGTTTCAGCCGCAGAGCGACTGCCTTTCAGTCTGTCAGCCAGTTCCTCAGCAAGGCAGTCGTCCATCATTCGAGGAGACAGTTGCCTTGATTTCGCCGCTGGCTTTCAATTAACTTTCGGTTCGCCAGGGCGAGTACCTCGTGTATATGCTCAGCTCGATTCCTTAACTAAACGAAATTAAGATACATTTTCTTGGCTTTTTGACATTTATAACTGCTATGTTAATAGAACAGCTTGTTTATGCAGCGTAATCAAACAAAACAATGTTTCTTGGCTTGTCTTATTAAATTCGTTGAGTTTGGGTTGATCTTGATGGATCTCTTACAATTTTCTTCGCTATATAACCAAACTTTAATATTTATTAATTTGTTCAACAAGTACTTACTTGTTATTTTGAATTGGTATTTTTTAGTTTAAAAAACTCCAACCCAGCTCACTGCTCTACTCTTGAACTCATACTCGCACTGTCCTTCCAAAAACTCGTTGTGCCCTCTATTGAAATACAATTCATCCTCCACAGACTGATTTCTCCATTAGGAGTGTCCAATTAGATGAATTTATGTCGTTATAACAACGGCATTTTTTTGACTAGCTGATAAGAAAAATGTCGCCTTGTCTCAGCATGAAAAATGAACAAAGATAAATACCTACAGAATAAACAAAGATTCGCTCTGGAAAATTTACATTTTACCTGCAATTTGTCTTCGACAGCAGATGGCAGAAAGGTCTCTGCCGATGAAGGCGTGCCAACTTTGCTGAGTTGCAAGAGTTTCCATTTTTTCGCATTTATTTTCTTTGGGAAATTATGACAAATTGTTTGGGCCCTAAACTTGAGACGCGGTCCCAAATTGAATTGGAAACTGTATACGTTCTTCGAGTGCAATGTTCATCTTCAAGGGCAGCTAATTGAACGAGCAATTTGTCGAGGGCAAAGCAAGTAAAAGGGAAAATTAAATGTCTGGTTTTGATAATTGGATAAGCAGACCCTGAAACACAGAAAAACTTTTTGCACGCAGCAAAGGCAAGAGAGATAAGGATACATTTACAAGGGAATAACAACCTTTACCAATCCGAGTCCTTGAGCATTTCATAATAAATCGTTCAAAAGGAAGAAAGAAAAGAGAGGAAGAATATGTAAATTTTTGACAGTTTAACTTAATGAGCTGAGGCCCCTTTTTTGCCCAGGGTTTCGCAACTGTCAGAAGAGCACCTTAAAGCATAAATCATTATTTATTTGTGCTAGGTTATGCGAAATATGTTACAAGATAGGCAAAGAAAAGTGATCCAAGATTGGCCTGGGTTGATAGTCGCGTACAATCAAGGATGGATGTGCGTGAAAATTTAACTGGCCACGAAAAAAACAATCTGAGAACCAAGCAGGGATACCCAAGATAAAACTTCATTTTGGGCAGCTTTTGCAAATTAAAAGATAAGAAAGGCCAGGAGTATATCTCAGAAATGACTTCGTATTGAAAGAATTTTCGAACTACACAACAATTTGTATAGTTTGTTTTTATACCCTTGCAGAGGGTATTATAATTTCAGTCAAAAGTTTGCAACGCAGTGATGGGGACATTTCCGACCCTATAAATATATAAAGTCACCAGGAGAGTCGATCTAGCCATGTCCGTCAGTCCGTCTCTCCGTCCGTCTGTCCGTCCGTCTGTCCGTCCGTCTGTCCGTCCGTCCGTCCGTCCGTCTGTCCGTCCGTCCGTCCGTCTGTCCGTCCGTCCGTCCGTTTCTACGTAAACTAGTCCCTCAGTTTTAAAGCTTGAAACTTTCCCAAAAGTTGTCTTTCTATTGCAGGTAGTACTATATATAAGTCGGAACGAGACGGATCGGGCGACTATATCATATAGCTGCCACATAACTGAACGATAGGAAATACCATAACTTTGGTGTTTTTAAAGATAGGAAGTTGGGATTTTCTATGGGTTTTATTTTTGGCCAACCAATATAATTTACAGAATATTCTGCAAGGGTGTATAAACTTCGGCTCCGCCCGAAGTTAGCTTTTCTTTCTTGTTATTTCTTATAAAAACTACAAAGAAGATAAATATTGCATGGTCAAAATAAATAGTCTAAATACCAATTTAATTCAATTATTAAGAAATATTCCAGCATAAAATAAAACAAATTTACGTATTTATTTTGCCCTTCAAAAATTGACAAATTAATGAAACAGTTTTCTACATATTGCTTACGTTAATATTATAAGTATTGTTTTGTGTTTGAGAAAATATTGATACTTAATGACGATAAGAAATGAATATTTCTCTGTATTTGTCAATCACTGCTCGTGTTATTTCCGCGAATATCTACGAATCCTTCAAAGTGTTTTTATTTAAAGTGTGAATGGCAGAAACATATAAGAGATTCTGAAGCTCTTTTTTGTTGCAAACATGGGCCCCTCTTAATGTTAGAATGTGTATGAATATGCTGCGTAAAAAGTGAAAAATATTCTTTATTATCCTTACTCCGCTCAGATGCTCAGACCCATACTGGCACACACATAAGGACATAAATCTCTTGTGCCTTTTTTGTAGTCTACTTTTTGAGCCCCGTTTACGGGATGGAGGAGCCGGGATTCGGGACTCTGGACTCGGACGGATATGCAGCTAGTTTAATCTACTTGGACATGACAATAAAATTTATATCATCTTAGCCTTGCGCTCTTTTTGGGCTGCTGCTTAGTGAAGTCCCTTCTCGCCTCTGTGGCTTTTATTTGCTCCTCGCCAGCGCCACTGCTTATTGCCTGCGTCCTGGTCTTGGCCTTGCGCTTCATTTTGGCCTTTTTCGCATCTCATCTCATCTCGTCTCATTTTATTTTATTTGCTGCCTTTTTATGGCATTATTGTTGGTGCTGCGTCCGTTGGCGTTTTCTTTTAAGTCCCGGACTTGTTCTCGCTGAGGAAAAGCGTAGAAGGAAAAAGTATAAAAGTAAAAAAATAAACATACAAATGCCACATTAAGCATGATTTGCCGCTTTTCCAGGCAAAAGTCCATTGGGCTTTTTATTCCCCAAAACCATGCCCCTCCGGGTTTGAACCCTCATCTGGCTTTGCTCGTTCGTGTGTAGATTTCAAGTTTATCAGCTGTTTGAATGCTGTATGCCGGCCATATTTTGTGCTTAACTGACTTTTGTTTGCCCAATGAGAAATGAACCTCTACCCTCCATCCCTGAAATGTGGAGAAATTAATGTCATAATTTCTAATCTTCAGCATTTCCATGTGATTAACCTCCTCAAGCCTCACTTAATGGCGCGTTATGAGAGGGCTTTCTTGCCCATTGACCAATTGATATATATATGCCAATGGCTTTCTTGACCTTTTATATAAGAAAATATTGAAGCATACGAAACGCATGCATCTATATTTTCCATAAATCCATGACAGCATTGTGCTTGAAATCGTAATGAAATTTTTCCTTTGTGTCTGTTCTTTTCGGCTGAATCCAATAAGCCAATTCAGTTTTGGCAAAAGGTTGTTTGATTGCGTGAGCCACAAAATAAACAAATATTTACAAAAAGCACTGCCTGCCAGCGAAGTTGCTGATATTTGCCAACAATAAGTTTTCGTTTTAAAAATAGCTCAACTCGAAAAAGTGTGGTACGCCAATTGAAAGAGCGTGTTAATAATAACAGCTGGAATTTATATTTTTATAACCAACTTTAGAACATATTGATCTTTTTTCAATTAAACTTTTTAATTTTTTTTTTGTATAAATATACATATAAATATATTTTTTTAAATCGCCTTCAAAAATTTTTTTAGCGTAGATAGTGAAAAGGTGAATACTTCGACAAAAGGTTAGAAGTTCTTTTGAAAAACTCTGAATAATATCTAGGATACAAATATTAAAACTGAGAACAAAAACATAATCTTCAAGACACACGTTGAAAATAATTCTTTCTTCAGTGCACCAATTTCGGTTTGATTATAACCATTCCTGCCTTTATTCCCTAAACCAATCGAGTCGGGGATCCGAACCCATCGAAAATACATTATTAATGAGAGCAGGGGCGTGGAAGGGGCGAAGGAATTGATGTGTGCCCGAGTGCGTGCCGCATTCAACACGCAATCGGGGGCATAAGTCAGACTCAGTAAGTCCCGAAAGCGGAACCGGAAATCGAAACGAGAGCCGGCTGGCGCGTGTTTCTGGTCACACACGGAAATGAAGTTCTTCTTAACTTTTTTCGTATGAATACCGCCAATACAAGAGTTATGTATGTATATGAAGGCCAAAAATAGAGGCAGTGCGCCAATCCCCCACACAAGAGTAGCTGATATAACACAGACAAAAGCAGCCAACGGAAAAACAGCAGAAAAGAAATGAATGAAGGAAAAACAAGTAAACTTTTTACTTTGTCTGCTCCCCTAAACTTTCCACAGCAGTTATTGCAGCTGGATGAGATGGTCATAGGGCAAAACAAGACAGGCAAAGACCAGAATGAGGTTACGTTGCTCATTTTCTTATGCCAGACACAATTGCCAAACGCAACGAGGGAGTAGGAAACGGAAAATTTTGAAATTACATTTATTATTTCCCCCAGTCCCTGCGAACCATTTAGTGTCAAGTTCGCAAAGTTTTTCAGCAGCATTTGCATGTCTTAAAGCATTGACTTGATTTGTCAATGCAAAGCAATCGGACTCGAGAAATGTTAATCCTCCATTCAGAGAACTAAAATTTTAAAGTTACTGATAAGCAAGACTCAGAAACAGTTATAAAAACATTGAAAAAACTTTTTCAATAATAATTAAAAAGGCCATTTAAATGCAAGCCTAATGAAATTCGACCAGAATTACAAGTGAATTCATTTATTCCCTTCAAGGCTGTCATTCTTAATCTTTTTTTAATTAACGTTATATTTGCATTTGTAAAACCCTGGAAAAGGATTATCCAGAAACGAAAAGCACCCCTGATAACACTTTATATTATTTCACTGTTTAAAATATAATGTTTTAATATTTGAAGTTCTATGTTTATAGACAGTTATTAGCCTATATCTGATGGGAGAACATATATTACAAATGGTTTGATAATGTTTCTCTCATCACTTACTTAGTCCGGTTGCCAAAAGTTACTATTTAGCCAATTCTCCCGACCCATTATATTTCAATCTCCTATTAGTATTAAGTAATCGTCCTTTCATCTGGTCAGACTGCAATCAGTGCTTGAAAGTCCCACAATGATTCCCATCAGGGGAATCCCATCCTGCTACACAAGGACATGCATTAAATCACTCATTTTGCGTAACTCCTTCGTCGAGATAGACAGTGACTCCTCCGATGGGACTTTGTCTGCGTTTGTGTTGCTGATTGTATTTGCTGCTTGCGATTGCAATTTTCTAGGCTTTGCCAACACACAAATATACCAGCTTCTACTGTAACTCTGGAATCACTACCTACAAGTGATGGTGGAAGCCATAAATACCGAGCACAAAAAAAAGCGGCTGGCAGAAAAAGGCGTCGGAAACTTTTGTCAACTTTGTGTTATAAACGAAGCGCTTGACTACATATTGACTTTAACTGAAAACGCTTACGTTGATTGTGTATGTGTGTATATTTATGAGTGCTTGCGTGAGTCCATACACTAAAAAAAACGATTTAACCCAAAGCTTTAAGAGCGATTGGGTTCTAAAAAATTAAACAAAAACCTCTGGCCATTCCTTCATCGATTTCGGAAAAAAAAATATTAAATAAAACACTTCTTATCGGGGTGAAAAAGTCTTCACGGTCGCATCTTCAACATCAAAAATTTCAGATACCATATTTTGTATCAAAAATTATTGTAAGTTCGACTTAATTAATAAGACTCTTGCCTACAACCATTTTCTCTTGCAGTGCGCAATTTTCTAATTTAAATAGAATTCTGTAATATATTATTATTTTACGGAGCTGGGAGCAATAAATTTATTTTGCAATTAATTTTTGCCGATCCCTGACCTAAATTGACATTGTAGATGTTTCTGACATAAAATGTTTGTTACAATATATTCACAGATGTTTCTCAACTTCAAATTAATTTAAAAAAAAAAAAAAAAACTACATGCTAATTTACTTTTGAACGGCTTGATCTCAACATCTAAGACTTTTGCCAAATTATTAAAGAACTGCAACATTTTTTGAGTGAGCATTTTTTTTTTTTAATGTTTTTTCTTTTGTGCAGATGGGTACTGCATATGTGTTTGTGTTCTTGGCTGTGTGAAAGAGGAGCGCTATCAATAAATCTACAATATGTATGTATGATGCAAACTGCTGATGGCTGCCATTTGCGTATACGTATGTTTGAATTGTCAGCGTGCGTGTGACATTTTTTTACTTTCCTTCTGTCTTTCACAGTTATGAAACAATGTTGCACGACATTTTTTTATATTTCGGAAATATTATTATACTCTTTTTCATGGCTTTTTTACACCCGGTCATCGCTGAAGAGAATAGTAAGTTGTATTCGTGCAATAGAAAAAAGGCGTTCCAGTTTTCTTATTATCATAAAATATGAAGTGTCATAGAGTATTAAATAGGTTAAAATCCGGCACATTGAAAACTATATAATGCTTAAGGCCGCTATATAAGAAATATAACTACAGAAGTTTATCTCATCCAAAATGTATTGACCCAATTCACTCAAATTATTTTTGGCAATTAAGAAAATGTTTGCAAGACGGCTGTGACGTTTGTATATCAAATTCTTAATTAAAATAATAAGAAATAGAAATAATTTTCGGGAAATGAATTTAATTGTTTGTCAATTATTAACTATTTAATGCATTTCTTCTGATTTTAAAACAAACAAAATACCTCTTAAGAGAGTCGCGACAATTACACCATAATTATGAAAATATGTGCTATTATGTTTTGTCACGACAAATAATTTTATTTGCTTGTGAGGTTTTGCATTCAGACCGCTTTAGTTAAATATTTGTAATTCTTACCTATATAGATGTTTTACATCATATTTATATAAAAAATGCATCAATATTTCTAGTCTAGACTTAAAAATGGCCTTTCAATCTTTCAAATTCAATAACTTTGGTACCGTTTGCTGCGTTTTTCGAAAAAGAATATTTCTAATATTTTAAAAATAAGTTAATATAAAATCGGTGTATTGCTTAAAACATATTTCAATTTTCAAAAATTAAACAAAAACAATTTAACAATTCAGCCCATTTTCCCACTTTTAGAGCACTTTAAATTCGATACTCCTGTTAATGCTTTTCCGTTGTTTATATTCATGTTCTCTCTTTTGGGAATGTTCAAATATTCAATATTGACACGGCAAATTGGGCTTTTAAAGCGTAAGCCTTATTTTTAGTCGCACTCAAAAAAGACCAGCCGCCAGCCAAAACCACCTTGTGAAAAATGTATTTTTGTGTCATAAACCCTGGTTCACCCACACACACACACCACCAAACACAACCAAGCACACACACTACGACATCCATTGAACACTCAAAGCCGAAGCATAAAATATGCATGAAAAATTTGTCACATCTCGGCGAAATGGTCGAAGGGAGTTCACCTTTTCAATGGCCACTTGACCCTCGAAAGTGAGCTATATATATAGCAGGAACCCAAGGCATTGAATTTAAATTGCGCATTAAATGTGACCAACAGAATTTGACCATTTTAGTATGTGTGGTCAGTTTCCAAGAAATTGATAAGTCAAAGTTCATAATTGGCTACATGCGCCTCCCACTGTTTCTGGGAGCAATTTGGAATACTTTCCAAAAAAGGGCATACTTTTCCGGAGTGGGCAAATAATGTGTAAGGGCAAATTGAAATAGAAAATGTGCCAAGCTAAAGCAAACAGGACTTGGAAATGAAACAAAGTCCGTTGAAAGAAGGGCGGAAAGTAACTCTCATTGCATGCACTTGAAGCGTTTCCCCCAAGACGTCATTTCCTTTCCCCCGCCTGATTTTCTGTTTTATTTCCTTGTATTTGGGCACTTAGCGTGCCCTGGTCTAATTACAGGGCGTTATACTGACTGCTATTTTGCATGCTAGCAGTGCATTAGACACATACCCATGAATTAGTAGCGGCATGTTGGCAAACACACAAAAATCGAAGCTGTTGGCCCCAGTCGACCGGATAAATGAACAGTTGACTTTTCCATTTTGGGGTATTGCCTAATATGTGTAACAGAAAAACTTCCTAAGACTTCCTGCCCGGCTTGCATTGCGAACTGCACGCAAACTTATCCCAGTTTTAGTGCAAACAAAATGGCAATTTAATAGTTTTGCGGGTTATCAAAGGACGAAGTGCCGCTTGGGGAAATACTTAGGGGTCTTGCCACTTTACAGATTGTAAAGCAATATTTATAGCGGTTGTTTCCAGCCTTTCAACTTCTTACTTGTATTTTCATAATTTAATTCCTGTAAAAGTAATTGACTGCAAAATAGCTAAAGTGGTCAAGGTTGTTCAATTATCCCAAGTTAATCAACCTAAGTCTTTAGGCCTCGTTAACGTTTGAAAGAATTATCCCCTCAAAAGCATCAGGACTTCCACTTCCAAGAGCTTGCTTTAAATCGACCTAATCGATTGCACAATCAAAATCAGTTGTCAAATCTAATCTAGAGACTTCTCTGATTCCTGGAAGACACGGATTAAATTGCCTACGAAAATACTCTCCACTGCCGCTCAAACACTCGGAAACACGAAGAGTACGGCAGATATCACACCACACACTGTCATTTATTACCTCCAGTACACTTGACTGCCTAACTGCCAAACGAGCGTATATAATATTTCATTATAAATTACACACGACTTACGTCAATTTGTTTTCGGTGGCCAACAAAAGTTCGGCAGGATGGCAGGAGTCTCGTAAGTAAGCCATCGCACACACACTTACGCACAACATATGACGGCTCAGTTTATTAGACAGCAGAGGCGGAAGTGGCCATAATTTACTAACGAAGCCGGAACATAAAATGGCCAAGCAAACAACACACTCACGGCTTATACAAAAAGAATGGCAGCCGTAAAAGAAATTTATCAATCAAAGAGGCCGGGAAAGAGGCGGCGGAAGACACGCTTTCGAATAGTTGTAGCAATAGACATAAATTTGCTACAACAAGGAGACCGAACTACTTGATGGCCATTAATATTTTGACAATTTTTCGCCGTATCTAGCGGATATTGATGATGTCGACGATGGATGGGTTTTTGCGCTTATTTGTTTATAACACATACGTCATGTTAGTTATTGATGAGCTTGCCATGTGCAGGCCATCAATTATGTGTGGACTTTTCCCCCGGCTGGCACAAGGCGAAACTCTAGAGGAGTCGTTAAAAAGCTGCATAAAATGCAAAGAAGAAGGCCCCAGTGTAAATAGGGTGCACATTATGCATACGCCCTGGTGTCCCGGACACAATGTATGACACATTTACGGGGCTGCAACAAATGCAGAAAAGAAAGCGCGCTCGAGGATTGTGCACAAAATGTAACTGGAACGCAATTATGTGGCAGATTTTCCCCCTCCCTTCGATCACCATAAATTGCTATGGGTCCGGACGCAAAATGAGAAAAAAACTATTAAGGTGGCGAAGCACTTGCTTCGATTTCAAAACGACTGCCAACCAATTTCTATTCTCCATTTTTTCCCAGTCCGCAATTTTCTTAAGCAGTTTTACGCCTGAACGCTGACATAATGTTGTTAACCGATAATACGTTGAAATTGAAAAGGGAATGGAAAGGAAAAAAAAGGAATGGAAAAGGTGAGGGCAAAGGAAAAGCGGACCCAGCACAGCAGGAACTGCAGTCGAAGTCAGCGGCAAAGCCACACAAAATCTCTCACGACAAATTGCATATTTCAATTTGCAACAACATTCAGGGCCAGGAGCCACAGCGAGTCTCCCTTCTGGTCCAGATACTTTTCTCTCACCCATCCAGCCCCCTTATCTTCCCGTAGCAGCACCACACTCAGAAAAATCCTATTTTAGGTTATATACTGAAATCCGGTGATTATTAATACGGTGCTTTTGGAAATTACCAATTACTTGTAATAGTTTCGAGACTTTGTAAAAAATAGTGGTATCCGTTACTTTAAATATATATGAATTCCAAAGCCAAAGTAAAGGAAGCTTGACAATATTTCTTTACCTTAAATTTGACCTTTGACTCTTAACAATAGTTGGTTTGGTCAAGTTTTGTTACTTTGGAAAAAATGGACTTAAAATTTATATAGTATATGTTAAGGAAAAGGCTTATAAGCTCCGTAAATAAATAAGAATTTTATAACATTTACTGCCTATTAACAAACTCTGAAGATTTGAGAAGTAATTAAAACGAACATCTTAATTCGAGGTTATTATTTAAAGAAATTCTTCTTGATTAAATAGTTTTATTATATAATAATCGCCTTTACAAGTTAAAGTTTTAACGTTAAGCCTTTGCGATTTTAAGAGTAATAAACTCAGTTTCTTATATGTTTTTCTCCGTGAAGGACTCCTTCTTTAAGGGCTTTCGTTTTTCGCCCACATTTCTCTTTTAGAAGTCAGGTGTCTGCCGCATATTGGTTTCGTTAAAATGCACTCTAACCTGAGCGCTCGTATGCAAAGCGGCTGGCTGGCTTAAGCCGGAGTTAAGCCGGTGCACGGGTTAAGCGGTAGAATGCATTAAGATTAAGTGGCCCGGTTCTGTTTCTGCCCCAGATCCAGCCTCCCTTGCGATCGGCTCCTCCGGCCTGCAGTGCAATTTATTACGTATACGCAGGGTGCGGGGATGGCTTGCATTAAGTCGGTACATGTGTTTAACTAGCTTGCAAATGGCATCTGGAGCTGGTTAGGGTTACAGGTGCCGAGCTAAAGGCATCGTTAAAGAAACCCGAAAGGGTAATGATTCCCACCAGTAACATTGATGATGACGATGACATTCCAAAAGAAATTACCATTTACGCTTGGATTTTCCCTTTTTGGCCAGGGCAAATATACGAAAAAAGTTCGAAGGCATCTCCCACAATGCGTTTTGAGTGAACGTGTCCGGAGGCATCATAATATTTTACATTTTTATGAAGTGCCAGACGCTGCCACAGGGCCAAGGCAATAAAAATCGTATTTTGTGGGTTATAAAAGTTCAACAACAAGCGAAAAAAGAATATCAAGCAATGTTGGCAGCAACATTTTCCATTTGCATTTGACTCGTTTCGGTTCGTCTTCCCAGCGCTTTTCCTTTATTTTTTCTTTTAATGATTTATCGGCATTTAAGTGTGGCGTGGGCCAAGTGACGCATCGTAAAGTTTTCCACTCTCTGTGTGCGCCTAATTTAATGCAACAATTTTTTCTTCACACTTGCCCGGCGCTGGCTTTCCCAGCATTTTCCGACGCATTTTCCCTCGCACTCTTCTCATTCATTTCGGGCTTATCAGCGAGGAAGCAAAGGGCATTTGGTGGGGGAGGAGCACGTGTGTGCTTGGGTGTTGTGTACATGAATGTAAATTGAGTTTTGGCGGGCAAAGTACTTTGTAATTTATGGCGTGCAATGTGCGTAAGGAGTCACGTGATAACTTCATACTTCCCGCTCCCACTGACGCATTCATATTTCTTTTATGAGCTTTTATGTTTTTTATTTATGAGTGTTTAGCCGCATTTTGCATGACGAAATCATAATTTCATCTCTCCTTCGCTTGTGACATTTCGCTTTGTTTCCTGCTGTTCCATCTAATCTATTCGCCAAGTGCGTGCAATTTATTAAATGCCGAGAATTTATCCGTTGGGTTTATTAACATTATAGGGCCACAGATTACTCGAGATTAGATGGCTCATTTAGAAGAGAATTTCCTCCAGCTGCCGTTTGGAATTTAAACTTCAACATTTGCAACTTTCCTTCGAAGCATTCGAAAACTTTCCGCTTATACAATTTGTGGAAAAGTTGCCGCCCAGAAAACTTTAAGTTTGAATGACTTTTTGCATCTACGAGTACATTTGCCTACTCACTCATGCAATTTGAGACAAACACTAAGTGGAAAATCAAGTTAGTCTGACCACAGGAACTTTAATTGGTATTTGAACCAATTGACTTTTGCCCAAACATTTTTCGCAAAACATTTTCCTGCCTTCCGCAGCATAACCAGAAATCCCCATTTATATCTTGTCTGCTAACTAAATTATTCAATTCACTTATCGGATTTTTGCTGGGAAAAAGTTACCAACTTCATGCGTTACTTTTTCCGAAACCCCAAAAATGTTTGTGTTAATCTTCCTACATCACTTAAGCCCCCATAACGCAGCCAACAGTTTAACAAGCTTTTTAAAACTACAGGAGGGACGGAGAAGAACTGAAAAAATATCGAAAATATTTCCAACCAGTTTCATTCATTTGTCGAAGCTGAAAAGTTTTGCAGAATCGAAAACATAAAAAGGGAGGAAAATAAAAACTTAAGCGAAAGTAATAAACTACGAAACCGAAAATGCACTCGCCACCTAAAAGGCTAAAGTCAGAAGGACAGGGCAAAACAGTTTGGGACAGGTTTGGTTCAGGAGTTAAGAGGACCAGCAGCTCGGCCATAAAGTGCAAAATGTCGAAAAAATAATGATAGAAAAGGAAAACTTACGTGACCGTAACTGTGTCACCTGGATAACACGGGCCCAGCGAAACATTCTCCGGACGGAGAGCTCAATGAACCTTAAATTGAAGACACACGCCCCAGTGACTCTGCAATTTATTAAATCGATAAAAACAGAAAGCCAAACGTACACAAAAAAATAAGGAAAATAAATTGATGGAGAAATTATGTTTGTGGAATAAACGCTTTTGGGATAAATCTTTGTATATAATTTGACTTTAAAAATGTGAATTAAAAATAAATACAAACTTTTAACTCTTATTTTGGGGGAATTTACAATAAAATGTTAGTTTGTGCGTTATTACAATACGGTATTGAAATATTAATATTGAATTATAAAATTAACAGTTACGGCTATTTTCGGTAAAAATATTTGTAAATTTGGTAAGGTTTAAAAAAATGTATGTGTGTGAATGAAATCATATCATTTCAATGTTTGTCTAAGCTGATTTTAAAAGACCATAACATTTTATCCAGCTCTTAATATTAAATAAATGTTAAAAAAAAACTCTAAAATAATATTACAAATTATGAAATCAAAATATTTGCTTATTAAGATCTAATTCCTGTTAACCACATTGCTGTAGTGACAATTTTGACTTCAATTTTCTTTAAGAAAATAATTTACTTATCCAGCTATATTATTCCTTTTGATCAGAATTGGCTGTACTTGAAACTATCCTGGGTAAATAACAAAGGACGACACTAAACTTGAAGCTCAGCGAAATGAAATTTTCTCGCTACAACTACCATAAAGTGAAATGAACTAGATTTTTTGCAGCATCTTCCTTCGAGCACAAGTAGCATTGTTTGGGGAGCAGGAACTGAAAGGGTTTTCTTCAGGGTAAGGGAAAGTCGGGGAACTATGACGACAATGCGGCTGCCAGCAGGCCAAGCTAAATGAGTTGAGGATATTGATTTCACCTAGTTTTTGGTCGCCTGAAGGCTGTTTTCAGACAAAGTTTCTCCTTCTGCGCCTGCTTTTATTTTCCGACTTTTTTATTGAGTTTGTTTTGGGTGTGAAAGTGTGTGCCATAAAACAAGCAATACAATATTGTGTGAGCACACTAGAAAATGAATTTCAATAGAAGCAACTTTATTATAGACAAATTGCTCTACATACTCGAGTGGTTTGTCAACTAAATTTTTGTTTGCGGGTATTTGACGGCAAATATGTGTACAGGAAAAGTGATAGAAAAAACCGTTTGACATATTCAAAAAAATACATAATATTGCACTTTATTTATCTAAGACTACTGCAGTTGGACTACTCCTAACATGGATTTTATTTAAGAAAAAATGTCGGGGGAAAGACAAATAAAACCAAGAGACCATGCATGTCCTTTAAGTTCTTTAGCTAAGTTTTCGAAAATTTTAAATTTTGGTAACGATTACTTTTTCAAATTAAATCAGTAAAGCTAAGTATATAAAACATATATATAGGTTTATATTAGAGCTAGTTAGTAAAATAGTATAATTTAAATTAGTTAATAAAAGCATATAAATACAATCCATATATCAGCATTAAATTATATTCGCGTTCAAGCTTTTTAAGAAGGATATGTTAGTTTGAATAATTTATTTAATTTTCCTTTCTTCCCGTCAGGCTTATAAATTTAATCCTTTTTTGTCTTTTCCCCAGTCGCCATATTTAGTGTCAATCATTTTAGTTCCATTTAGTCTCACACTGACAAAATTTGGCTAAATGTCGCAAGAAAATGTCTGCTATTAGCTGGCTGAAAAGAGAAAGCACAAATTTCCACACGCCACAAATATGATTAAACTTATGCCAGTCAAAATATCACAGAACTGTTGACACTGCTCAGAAAGACGGTAATTCCCAGCGGCAACTTTCAGACGAGACTGCCTAAAAAGTTGAAATCCAAGTTGTGATTTGCCGCTCGCAAGTAAATGGCTAACTGAATGACAACCAGAGCTCAGCGTGAGCATGTAAATTAAAACATGTTCAACTTATTAACAACCCCGACAGTGGGCCCCGAAAGTCGCATTAGTTTCCCGGCAAACACATATTTGTAGACGCGTCCTACAAAATATTTACATTTGCTGAAATTATGCGGAGCAAACTTTTTGCAAAGCACCCAGCAAAAACTATTGTACAAGTTTTTTACAGCGAGGCAGAAGTGGGCGAGCCCTGCTAAACTATGTTTGTCTGCGATCCGTAGTACACAGAGATAATAGAATACCGAGCTTAAATTTGTATGTATAAGCTTAACAAATGTATCAACTGTAACTCTTTTACTAACCTTTTCTTAAGATTAGATAAGAAGATTAAAAAAAAATTATTTTAACTTTTAAATAATTGGGTACTGTTTAATATACTTTCTTTTAAAAAAATCGTTCTATGCTCAAGAAAACGATTTCATTAGTTTAACGAATAAATGGTAAATTGACATAAATTATTTAAACACTGTTATTATTATATATTGGTGTTTATATATGCTACTGATTAAAAAATGTATTTACAAAACAATAATAATTAATAAAGCCATTGTTTGTAAGTCACGTATATTTAGTAATTGTTTTAGGTTATTTTACACTCTATGATCGAAAAATACTTCTCCGTTTGTTCTCAGTGCATCTGGGTATGTGCTGACTTCTTCTCGGGGGCAGTCATAAAAGTTTAATTCCTTTTTCTCTGGTTGTTGTAAGTAGCATCCCCGGGGGCTGCAACTTGCAGAAAACGTCGCCATTTTTGTTGAAATGACAACAAAAGTTTTCTGGCCGGGTTTTTGTGCGGGTGGTAGGAAGTTTTGGAGACAAGTTTTAAATGCTGTTTGCATGTTACGTGGCTTTCCCTTCACCTCCCGTTCTGGAAATAACCTTTCTGGCCTCAAATTACTGTAATGAGTGAAGGGGGGTCTTGAATTTTTGTGGCCTGCTTGGAATTTATAGGTGATTACAGCTAAAAAGTTCCCTTAGAACTAATAATGAAATGTTTGGCAATTATGCGGCCAAAATATCTAAGCTAAACAGCTATGCTCTCAATTGCCCAACTATTTAAATGCCCTAAATGTTTAATTTCAACTATAACCTTATTAGCTCTTGAATGGTTTTGTCTTGATTTGTTTCTTAAAAGGAATTTCTATAAAAAGGTTCAAACATTTATTAAGTAAATGATGGATGTCTTTATTCCGAAAACACCATGGTGAAGTCGAGGTTGCTGCTGCCTTTTTCCACATCTGGGATCAGTAAGTCCAGATCGGCTTAAGAGTGGAATGGTAGTGCAGGTCCTAATAGTCCAATGTATGCTGCATTTAATGTGTTTCCTCAAATAAGACGTCTGTCGAGGTGGACGTCGAGCTGGACGCCGAGGTAGGTGCGTTTCATCGCTGACTTGTTTCTGGCTACGATTTAAGGTTAGTAGAGGACCCCGATAGCGAACGTACTGTGTTTTTACTCTTGTTTGATTATTTAAACACGCCGGTCTGATAGCCACTTATAAATACTATTGTTGCCCAAGTTATGTAGTTATTAAAAGAATCTCTTGTACAGTTACGATTAAAAAAACGTATGAGTGTATACCCGCAATAGCATTTTTATTTTATGCATAAGGACATCATGCCATTTTTGATCGAATGTTTGAAAGAAATCAAGGAATATTCCACTACAATACTCCCGATGTTCGAAAGCATTACGTTTTTCTGATGTTATCCAGTGGACTTGCTCTATAGTTCCAAATTCTTCCCGGATTCCAAATTGGTGTGCCGGGACCGCATAGTGTTCTCTCAGATATGGTATTATAAGCTTTATAAGGGATTTTTCAAACATTATGAAAGAACTTTTGATCTGGACAAATGTATTTGCGACGTGGCTTGTCTGAAATGAATTTTGTAGAGGTAAGGCCTTTCTTTCAGCTGCTGCTGAATGGCTTGTGCTGTTTGGTTATAGTTTCCAATAAGCCTCTTGCTTCTTAAAAACTTTGGTAAGTCTGCAAGTGCAACATCTTAAAGAAGCAACCTTTTTTTAAAATGTTGCTTTGAAGACGGCGATCTGTTAGCCTTTCAGGCCCGTCCCAGGCCGTTCTTTTCTAGAACAAGCCGCTGATTAGTTTTGTTTTTGTGGGTCTCCACATTTGTCTTTAAGATTTTGGCTGTTGCCACGAGTACATTTTTCAGGGCATTAGCAGGGCAATCGATGTCGACCTTTATGTTGAGCTATGGATTCGTTCAATGTGTGAACTCACATACTTCATGTATTTAAGCCAGTTAGTTCTGTGCGATGTCAGCCTGTCGGGGTGGTCGATTATTTCAGGGCTTTGAAAAAGAGTTATAAACTCAGGTGAGTATCGGACTACTCTATAGGTCCGAAAGGAGATTTGGCACAGCCAAATCTATAAGATCTGGAAGGCCTGCCAGGGGAATCATTGTCCAATTTGTTGGTTAAATTTATGATGGAGTTGTATAGATTCCTGCCTTTGGGGGTCACAAGCTACGATCCCCAGTGCGTATGGTTGGCGTTGTAGTCTCCTGTTACTATAAAATGATCCCCAGAAGAGTTGTAGAAGTCCATGAATTGTCCTGCTGATATTTTAAAGCGCGACGGGCAGTACACAGCAGCGATAGTAATGTTGCTGTTCCCTGAGTGTAATTTTGTTAATGTAACTTGCCATTAATTTGCTGCTAACATTGGTGCTGCTTAGAGAATTTATTTAAGCATAGGTTATACTTCCTTAACTACCCAATGATTATAATGTGTAATTATCATAACTCAACAGAACCCCAATTCAAGAGCTCAAATCATTTAACCGAGTAGAACAAAATTCATTGAATTAGCTGGAGATGTGAGAAATGTGACACCGCTGTGACATGAAGGCGAGAAGATTCACCATAGATATTGACATTGGTTTCCTTTCGGTGACACGTTAACACACATGGACTGGCTCACACTCGGTTTCGGCCAGGTTTCAATAGGTATCTATATATGGTGTGGATCCCGCTCGATTCTTTGCCCGGGGTCCACACACGTGCCACCAGTCGGTCTTTGTTCGCGCTATTTATAAAAGTCAGTGACACAGTAACTTGCTTTCCTCCTTCGGCCTTTGTATGGCGCCCGTTTCGCCACTTCTTCCAACTCCTGGTAGCAGAACCTCCTCCTCTCCAAGCCCAGCCCCCTCGCCTCCTCAACTCTTTTTCCGCTTTGATAAGCAGGTTCTTTTGTTCCAGAGAGCAACTTTCTATGTGGGCGGCAGGCGAGAAACCCGTGCTCATATTGCTTTTGTTATGCTTGTTGTTGTGGCTTTTGTTCGGTGTGGGTGGTGTGTAGTGGGTGGAGGGGGGTGGGGTGAATTCGCCTGATGTTGACTAGCTCAGATACATGCGATATGTATCTACCAAAGATGCAGCTGCACAAACTCTGCTTTCCTCCTCGTTTCCTTCTTTTCTAAAGATAAATTTATGTTTGCATTTTGCGAGCGATTTCGTGTTCTTTGCTGCAAAGTGAGTTTAGTTTTGACTTGCAGGTGGCCTTAAAGTAATGTTTTTTTTCTTAGTATGCAGTACAGGGTTTCGTAGTTAACACTTTAATAAAGGCAAACTAAAAATATGCGCTGCATAAAACTGCTTAAGAAAAGAAAAGACAGTTTCTTCTTTTTAAGAAATTCAAATTGGTTTTGACTTAATTTGCTGACTGAAGGACTTTAAAACAGTTTTTTTCCCCAAAGTTTAATTTATTTTTGGTTTAAATCTATTTAGGATGATCCATTTTATTAAGTTTTACCAATACATTTATTATTGTACATATGTAGATTGTGATTACTGGACGCGGAGCTTCTAAATATTTCAAAAATAATAATAAGGTCATTTTTTAATGTTTAAAATGTATGTATCCTGTCTGCAAGACTGAACTTCTGCACCCTAATCCCCCAATATGCTTCTTCAACAGCTCACATCCATCTTAGGATTACTTCATATACACACGTCAGCAAAAAGGGCTCAATTCCGTGCTTCCATTTATTTCATCTTAAGAAAAAAGCCTTTCAATACGTAAATATCCTAAGCCCGAAAACGTGTCCGTTCCGATTAGAGTCCACTAGACCTGGAGAGCCTTCGATGACTTTGGGCTTCCGTCACACAAGTCGAACGGGAAAAGAGTTGTTTACGTCTAATTTGGCTATTTTCGAGGCTTAGGACTCATTTGTGCCGGAATCGAGTCAATGGAAGACCTGATTTAATGCCTTGTTTACCTATTTTCTCAAGCCGTCGTGATTAATGGTTATGGCTTTTCAGCTGACTCTTTAAAGGCAAGGTCCGCTAATCTCATCTTCCGCAATTATTTCCCTCGTTTTAGGCTTTAATTATTTCTTTAGGAATTCCGCAGGAAAGACATTCAATTGTGCTTTCCCATTATATGCCCCTTACTTCCGTCGTTTCCTCCAATTGAGCAGCTGTCAATAAAGATTTTTTTGTTTCGTTGCACAGTGAAAAATCTATGTTTCGCTCTTATTTAGATAAAGTTTACTCATAATCAAGACATTTAGTCCTGTACTTTGACAGTAAACAAAATCTTGTTTCAAGTCTTACGAAATTATATATTTTTTGCGAAACCGACAGAGAGACTTACCTTTAATCGCCATGAATCGTCAATTTTACTTTCAAACGCACGTCTAACAAATTATAAAATTACCTCTACTTAATACTGATATTTTGTTTGCTCTGCATTTTACAGTTGGATCGCGTGACTCCTCGGGCAGTGCTTCGTCCTCAACCGCCGGCTCCTCGTCATCCTCGTCATCGGGAAGTGGCGGCTCCGGCTCATCCTCCTCGTCGTCGTCATCCTCCTCGTCGGCTGGAAGTGGGAGTGGCAGTGGAGGTGCCGTCAAGTATCCTGTGCTGGTCTTCGTGCACGGCGAGTCGTATGAGTGGAACAGCGGCAATCCCTACGACGGATCCGTGTTGGCCAGCTATGGACAAATATTGGTGGTGACCATAAATTATCGCCTCGGAGTGCTGGGTAAGTGCTCTGCACAGTCAAATCCTAATGCTAATTGATATGCCGAGTGCATGACCGAAAGGACGAAGGACAGCCGGACGGACATGCGAGGACGAGCGAGGCCAGTGCAATGGCGCGAACGTGCGCCAACCAATCGACCCCCTCGTCCTTCCAGCCAACCTCTTTTCCCATCCAGTTGCAACATCAACTGCACTTCCTGCGCCAACAGCAACAACAACGCCAGCTGTAGCAACTGCAGCAGCTACGAGGCGTACATTTATTCCATAATCTAACTAATTTAGCTAGAGTCTGGCGCAAAATGTTCCAGCGTACAGTGGATATAAATATTAAAATAGAAAGACTGGGGAACATTATTAAATAAAATTATAGTTTGATTTTATATGCAAACAAAAAGATAAAGGAATAGATAAAGGCAGATCACTTTTAGAAAGACAAATCTTACAAAATTTCGTCATTGTTCATTTAACATAAATGATTAAATTAACCAATTACCCATTGACAAATTAGTTTTCTCTAAATATTCAAATTGATGTTCGCTTATAGCAAACAAAAAATGTATTTTTATCTGATTTCAAAAGAAGTTAATTATAATTACATTTTATTTTTCTGAAAGGGTTCCTTAAACGAGGTATTAGTAAACATTAACTGGGTTGAAGTGTTAGCTCAGACCACTGTGCACTGCCCAAAATTCAGTGTAAATTCAAATGCACAGGCAAAATTAGTGTGACCTCATTGCCGCCAGCCACCATTTCTTTCTGCCCCTTTCCCCAAGCAACCCGACCCCTAGCCTCCGCCGCTGCCGACGCCTCTGTTGTTGCAGAGGAAACGGAAGTGCTGACATCATGATTTGCACGCGTGACTTTGCACATTTTTGCGGAAAAAAAGAGTGGCGTTTGACATTTTAAATAGGCAAAGCGACCGACTGGCTGACTGGCTGACTGCACGAGTACGCGGCGAATCGATTAAATTTCCATTCGCGAGCCAATCAGGCGCGCAAGGAAAACTGCTGATTAAGTGCGGGAAAACCCGGCCACTATTTGCCCATTTGCAGGCTTTCTGAATGCCAACACGGACCGCTACTCGAAGCTGCCGGCCAATTACGGCCTGATGGACATCATTGCGGCGCTGCACTGGCTCAAGGAGAACATCGCGTCCTTCGGCGGGGATCCCAACAGCATCACCCTCGCAGGACACGGCACGGGAGCCGCCTGCGTCCACTTCCTCATCTCGTCAATGGCCGTGCCGGAGGGTGAGTACGTCCTCATGGTCCTGGACAAGCTGGACTGGGTAAACTGGTCATGCCGGGAAGTGATGGTCTACCCCCTCATATCCACTTGCCACACGGAAAGCAAAATAATTGCATTATTGAAATCATAAAAGTGGTTTTTTATTCTTTTCACCTCGTAAACACTACAGCAAAAACCTGGTTTACAAATTTACTTTACCCATTTTAGCTCTTTAGATCTTTGTTTGCAATCCCGTTTCTCACTGTTAAATTATGACCCAACAACTACTCACAATTATGAAACTTGATCAAAATCAAATACATATTTTGATTTGTATATTCCCAGTTAATGATCAGCATAGCATTCATTTGATTTTCCCCTTGCCCTCTCATCCCAAGGCCTGCTCTTCAACCGAGCCATCCTGATGTCCGGCTCGGGCCTGGCGCCCTGGTCGCTGGTCAGCAACCCGGCCAAGTACGCGGCCATCGTGGCCCACCACGTGAACTGCGCCTCCGACCTCCCGCACGCCCACCTCATGAAGTGCCTGCGCGAGAAGACCCTGGACCAGCTGCTCAGCGTGCCCATCCGCCCGCCGGAGTTCGGCTTCGCCTTCGGACCCAGCATCGACGGGGTGGTCATCGACGGCGGGGACTACGTGCCGCCCGCCCCCGGCTCTCCGGCGGCCCAGGCCCAGGCCCAGGCGTCGACGGCCGCCGGGAACGGACTGGGCGGCGAGGCGGGAATCGCGGCTGCCGGCGGGTGGGGAACGCCCGGTCAGCTCGAGAATATCGGTAGGTAATGGAGTGCCCTCATGACTGACTTTGCCCTCGGCTGTAGAAACAGGGGCGCAAGTCTATATCAAAAATGTTCGCATATATCCCAATTGGCCATATATCTTTTCAAATTTCTCATTGTATTAGCGCATTATAATGGTTAAATAATTAGTAGTTAATTAGATAAAATATGTTTTCAGGGGTTAATTAATTAAATTAAAAATTATTTAAGTGCATCTGGAGGCTTTTTCGTTTACTCGCAAATTACTCTCATTTCTTTTGCATAATTAAAATAAATTAAAAAGCAGTGGATTTTTTCGCTTCTCCATTTTTCTCTTCAACACGACTCCTTCGGTTCCTGTTGATGGTGATGATGTTCTTGATGATGATGAAAATGAAAATGATGTTTCCTCACACATATGCCTGCACGAATGAACAACAACACTTTCGCTTACCCAACTCGCGGCGGACTTTTTAATTAATGCAGTATTAATGAGAAAAACTGCCATTAACAAGTTGTCAAGGTAAGTTGGGCCGGGCCAGCAAATGCTTAATTATTTTTACCTTAACTTATACCCCTTTCACAAACCCATACATATGCGGGATTACACAAAGAAAAATGTACTCAAATATCAGTTTTGTATATTTTAAATAAGGGGGATCTAAAAGAATGTGGTAGAATATTTTAAACAGAAATGTTTTAATTTTTTGAAACTAAAACAAATTTTGAAAATCGAATGAATTAACTAAGTTTCCAGACTTTTTGTGAAAGTGTTATTCAGTTAATTCTATAGATTTCTGAAAATGGTTAATATTTTTTTTATACAAATCGGACAATTAGATTTTAATGCTGACATAAATCAGTTCGGAAAACGTATACTAGAAATCATTCTTGTTTTCGAGCATATAAGCATTGAACTTGAGGTTCCTTTGTTTTTTTGTAAAGGTATACAAAAAAATTAAAACAAATATTTAATTTTTGATAGTGTTATTTATATAAGTCCACGATGTGTAAAATGACCAATCTTTTGTGGGGCTTTTTCCCTAGTGCACGACTTTATTTAACTTAAATATGTGCTATAATTAATTTTAAGTCTCGACTTCTTTTGGCAAGTTTGTGCTACCTTTGTTGGCTGTCAAAGGAGTTTTATCTTGACTGTTGCCACGGCACGATCCTTCTAACAGCCGTTCGCTTAGCCAACGATAAGATTTGGCCACACACCAGCTTTTCCCACACTTGCATTTAATTAATTTATGCACATTAGGCACGCAAATGTTGGGCTTCATTTTGTTATGCTCAGCTCGCTGCTGGCCAACGTGGCTCCTGTGGAGAGCTCGGTGAAGTGGTGTGGGCACTTGATTTATGCACTTTGTGTTTGAGCCATTTTACATTGTTAATATATATTATTAACAGCTAATTAGCTGCGATTCCATAATTGATGTGCGGCTATGCCGTTGAGTCCCTCAACTAGACTAGCTGTAGTGCTGTGAAAGTTCATTTATTTTTACGCAACAAAAAGGATGATTGAAAAAATATTCATTGCTAAGGTGAAGTGTAACCATTAAAAAAGTCAGAAGTACAAAAAATACGCGTTCTAACAAAATCTGTTTATTACAGCTTTGCGTTAATGTTAGTAATTTTATTAAAAAACCACATAATAAGCTGGAGAATTGCGTACCTAAAGGTACCTACATCGCCCTACCGACATATAGAACTGCCCATCACTGACTATCTGCAATTCAAGTCAAGCACTAGAGCGCACTGCACTTGAATAGATAATTAACAGAGAATTGGAATGCCAGCCAATCAAACGCACAGTCAATAGTTAATGAGAACTCTTTTTGAGTTGAAAATTGCAGCACTTTGAGGTCCTGGCTTTGAGCTGCAACTCGAGTGCAGCGTGGCATTGTTGGTCTAACATGAATTTATCTCGGTGCGCTTTGTAAACTGTCAATGTCCTGGGGGCTATTAGTCGGTCTCCCTGCCAAAGGAGTTTAAATATTTCTTTGTGCACATTTAAAAGCAATTTGGCGAGCACACACGCACGGCGAATATCCAAAGGAATTCCATTAAACACATGCACAAAGAGCAAATAAAATTTGCCAAATATAAAACGCAAAACTTCCAACCGACCAATCTCTTCTCCGTCTGCGTCTATCTCACAATGTGCGTAAACAAATAAGGCAAAAACAAATTTAGAATTGCAAATGCTGCAAGTTGATGCGATGGTCAGTGGCTGTAGATACTTACCCAGCTGCTTTTGGCCAAGAGTTGCTTCAAAGTTTTATTTCTATCAAGAGTGCGGTTAGCTGCAAGGGCTTGCTTAAACTTGTTTAACAAATGAATGGATACAAAGTTTTCCGCAAAATTATTGTGGCAGAGAGATAAATGTGAATTGATGCTTGAGGAATGCAATTTGTTGGTTGCAAATTCTTAATTACGAAGCATAATCTAAGCCAGCGAAAGCACTTTAACAGGAACCTTGTTTTATTTCTTAATTCGGAAATTTCTTGAAATCAACCCGGTCAATCAGCGACTCAGGTATCCTCCAGTTATCAAAGAAGGCTCATCTTTGGCGAGGAGTTAACAGTTTGAAAGCACGCAGAGAAAATTCTTCTGGGTATTCGATGTAATAACAGGGTGTCAAAGAAATTTCTCCCAATCAATTATTGTTTTTAATTAGCGCAGAAGACGTTTTTGAGAACACCTGATTAAGATAGTTACCAAAAGACCGAAGGATTATTAAACTCTACGCAATTCCATTTTTAAAGCTTAGCTACCTCAATTTTGATTTTACAAAAATTAGAAACAGTTTTTAACTAGGTTTTGAAAGCATTGATAAATATAAGCTAACAAATAAAAGCTAATAGAATAGCTACTGCTAAAGTTTTGGTTTACATAATTATACGATTCCCATGGATTGACAATCCAATATCCTTCAATATATCAATCTATATATAAGAATATCTTCGTACATGTTTATCGAGTTTTTTCGAGTGCATATACTGACACCCCCACTTCCATTCGCATTTTCGCAGATACGACCTGATGGCCGGCGTGACACGTGCCGAGGCCTTTTTCAGCTTCAATTCGGGCGACGTGCAATATGGAATCGAGGCGGATCGACGGTCGAGAATTTTAAAGGCCTACGTACGCAACACGTACACGTTCCATTTGAACGAGATATTCGCCACGATTGTCAATGAGTACACGGATTGGGAGAGGCCCGTGCAGCATCCAATTAATATCCGGTGAGTAATTGCGTTTGTATGCGAGCCCCTCGAACGCGAGGCTCCAAAGGGGCGGAAAGGGTGAAGACGGCGCCCGAGCAGGTGGGGATTTCGGGAAGTAGGGTGGGCTGCGTTGCTGGGTGGCTGGGTGTGTGCCAAATAAATATTTCGTTCTTAATTAAATGCGCAATGGCATGCCCCGATCTCTTGCTCCGGTGCTCACATCCCGAGCAGGTTTCAATTAAAGCGGCTTAAATGAATCTTGATTTCAATCTTATGGCAAATGAAATGCAAATTTATTGTCCATTCGCTACGCTTCGTGTCGGCCGGTCAGCCAGCCAGCCAGCCTGCCTGCCAATCTTCATAAATAATGTTCGGCTGCAATTTGTCCGCAAACGGGTAGTATAAGTGAGATGGAAATTGCTCGCACACACACCCAATCAAATATATGATTTGCTTTTCATTTTTCGATTTCAATCAATATTTATGCTTGCGACTAGGCCAAAGTGACATCCCAGCTGGCACCCAGAATGCATTCATATCATGTAGAATATATGTTTCGACCCTGGTTTCGATTTCCTCAAACAATTTATTTGTGTTTGCATAATTTTTGCGAAATTACCTTCAATATCTTCAAAGAAATATGGCAAACAAATTGATTTCCCTTAGTGCAATGCATGGCGTATACTCAACACTGCCTTTACGGCCCTCTGCAAAGTTGGTGCCGGAGTTGTGCGGACGTGCGTTAAGTGGCCTCCAATGAAGCACGGCGAACGTTTCACGCTTCAACTCCGGCAAAGGCTGCGTTTCCGGCGAGCATTGATCACAGGCGGGGGAGGGGAAACTCAGGTGGCGGTGGAGCTTCCGAGAATACAGAAAGGCCGCTTTCCATTTAAGTGTCAGCGATACAATAAATAGATTTGCCTTCTTTGCACCAGAACTTTATGCAACGGAGAGTTGTGATAAAATATGAAGAAAATAACAACAAAGGAAGAAAAATATCGACAACAGATGCATTTTCATTGAAAAGGTTTAAATCCAAACCCTTGAAATCGTTTCTATGATGTGAAGTATCTGTGGTATTACTATACAAATTACACACCCATCAATTAAACACCAAACTATTATTTATATTAGCTTTACTTATGTAAAACTGAATTCAATAAGAAAATTGGACCCCAGATTTAATATAACAACATTTAGCATTCATTATATAATATATAATATAATTATATAATATATAATATATAATAATATACAGTTGCTGAAAAAGATAATAGCTCCACTACATCGTGCTGCTTTTCGTTGTAAAAAAAGTTAGTTTGCTGTTGTTGCTTTTTTTTTTTAAAATATTTTTTTTTAATGTTTAATATTGCCCAATTTCCAAAAACCATGTTTCCGTTTTTGGTTTATAAAATGAGTTGTAATTAAAAATGTAAAAAATTATTTACTAAAGAAGTGTGCAAAAGCCGAAGTTGATCGGTGCAATAGTTTTGAGAAATCGTGACTACCGACTTCAAACAAGAGAGAACGCTATAGTCGGGTGCCCAGACTATCAGATACCCGTTACTCAGGTAAAGGGAGTGCGAGGGAGATGGAGATAGAAACTTTGATCACGCATAACTTTTTAACGAATGGTCCGATTTGAAAATTTTTTCTACATTTCGATTGGTATTGATAAACACAATAAAACTGCATTTTTCCTTTTCCGAAATATTTAAATTTTTAAAATCGTATATAAGCGATTGTGGGCGTTAAAGGGGGCGTGGCACCCTTTTGAAACAAACTTGCGCTGCGTAGGAACTCCTAGAATCTGCATGCAAAATGCCAATCTTCTAGCTTTTATAGTTTCCGAGACCTCAGCGTTCATACGGACAGACAGACAGACAGACGGACAGACAGACGGACAGACGGACAGACGGACAGGGCTAGATCGACTCGGCTAGTGCTCCTGAACAAGAATATATATACTTTATAGGGTCGGAAACGCTTCCTTCTACCTGTTACATACTTTTGCACGAATACAATATACCCTTTTACTCTACGAGTAACGGGTATAAAAAGTGGTTTTGAGAAAAACGCATTTAAAGTGCCGCATCTGCTCGACGCCAGAGCCCGAATTGCCAGTTGTGACTCATCGTACGCTGGGCTTTAAATTTCTCCCATTCCTACAGTTTTGCTTTAATCGACTTGAAATTTTCGGATAACTTTCCTGACACTTTGTACTATTATATAAAAAGTTTGAAAAAAATGAATTTTTTTGAAGTGTCAAGACCCGGATAACCCCTTATGTAAAACTGAATTCAATAAGAAAATTAGACCCCAGATTTAATATAACAACATTTAGCATTCATTATATAATATATAATATAATTATATAATATATAATATATAATAATATACAGTTGCAAAAAAAAAGAAAATAGCTCCACTACATCGTGCTGCTTTCGTTGTGAAAAAAGTTAGTTTGCTGTTGTTGCTTTTTTTTTTAATATTTTTTTTTTAATGTTTAATATTGCCCAAGCCCAAAAACCAAGTTTCCGTTTTTATTTTTTTCGTTAGTCTTTTACTAAATAGCCCGAAAATACAGAAAAAATAGCACCAGCCTTAATAGAAAAAACCTCCTGACAAGATTGGACTATTTCGTTAAAAACAAGAAAGGAAAGCTAACTTTGGGCGGAGCCAAAGTTGATATACCCTTGCAGAATATTCTTTAAATTATATTCTCCAAAATTATTCATATGATGCATTCTTAATACTCATAAAAAATCCCAACTTCCTAACATTAAAAACACCAAAGTAATGGCATTTCCAATCGTTCAGTTATATGGCAGCTATAGGATATAGTCGGCCGATCCTTAAATCCCAACTTCCTAACTTAATAAACACCAAAGTTATGGCATTTCCGATCAAGCAGTTATATGACAGCTATAGGATATAGTCGGCTGATCCTTATGAAATTTGGTAGGTCAGATTGATTGGCCAAATATAAGACCCATAGAAAATCACTTCCTAACTTTAAAAATACCAAAGTTATGGCATTTCCGATCGTTCAGTTATATGGCAGCTATAGGATATAGTCGGCCGATCCGGCTCGTTCCGACTTATATACTACCTGCAATAGAAAGACAACTTTTGGGAAAGTTTCAAGCAGATAGCTTTAAAACTGAGGGACTAGTTTGCGTAGAAACGGACAGACGGACAGACGGACGGACAGACGCACAGACGGACAGACGGACATGGCTAGATCGACTTATATACTTTATAGGGTCGGAAATGTCTCCTTCACTGCGTTGCAAACTTTTGACTGAAATTATAATACCCTCTGCAAGGGTATAAAAAATTAAAAACAACATTAATATGGGACGGGGAAAACACTACACTGAGGAAAAGCGTAATCTTATTAAAAAATTTATTTTGGAAGGAAATTCTTACAGAAAAGTTGATCGAAACGGACGGTTAGATCGACTCTCTTGGTGATGCTGATCAAGAATATATATTCTTTATAGGGTTGGAAATGTTTCGTAAATTTTGTAATACCTTCTGCAAGAGTAAAAAAAGAACAAGAAAGGAAAGTTAACTTCGGGCGGAGCCGAAGTTGATATACCCTTGCAGAATACTCTGTAAATTATATTCTCCAAAATTATTCATATGATGCATTCTTAATACTCATAAAAATCCCAACTTCCTAACTTTAAAAACACCAAAGTTATGGCATTTCCAATCGTTCAGTTATATGGCAGCTATAAGATATAGTCGGCCGATCCTTATGAAATTTGGTAGGTCGGATTAATTGGCCAAAAATAAAACTCATAGAAAATCCCAACTTCCTAACTTTAAAAACACCAACGTTATGGCTTTTCCGATCGTTCAGTTATATGGCAGCTATATGATATAGTCGCCCGATCCGGCTCGTTCCGACTTATATACTACCTGCAATAGAAAGACAACTTTTGGGAAAGTTTTAAGCAGATAGCTTTAAAACTGAGGGACTAGTTTGCGTAGAAACGGACGGACGGACGGACAGACGGACATGGCTAGATCGACTCTCCTGGTGATGCTGATCAAGAATATATATACTTTATAGGGTCGGAAATGTCTCCTTCACTGCGTTGCAAACTTTTGACTGAAATTATAATACCCTCTGCAAGGGTATAAAAATGGCTTTGCGCAGAAATCGTGAGAGATTCATTTTAGAAGGATTTTACTTCCAATTGTTAAAAAATAATTTGTATTGTTAATAAATTGTAAGCCAATTATTATATTATATTATACGAAAATATTTTCGGGGATTTCAGTGATAGTTTTAAATAGTGAAGCTCATTTAACATTAAACACTAAATGCGGAGAGACACTCCAAATAATAAAATGCAAAAGGCACAACCAACTATTTTCAGACCATGGCCTGGCAGATCCATCTTTGCTGCATTGAAAAGATATGTATGCAAATGCGCCAAATGGGTTTTATTCAAATTTTACGCTGGTGCATTTCGAATGCTGAACAAACTAAAAAAGCGAAAAGGGCAGACAGACAAAAATAAGAAAAAAGGCGGAAAATCAGACGGGCGAAAAAAATGAAAACCCAAAATAGGCTTAGGGCAGCGTTGAGAACCCCACTTGGTAAACAGGTAAATACGAGCCACATCAACGAAAGTGGCAGCACTCAAAGTGGCTTGTTAGTTGCGCACTTGAACACAGCTCGATTGGCGAAGGGCAATAGCAAAATAGCCGGAAAATTGCAAACGAGCTGAAGAGCGGCGACGGGCAAATATTGAAAAATTGTTATTTGATTTTAATGTTGTGCTTTTTCCCCATTTCCCGCAGGGACGAAACGCTGGAGGCGCTGAGCGATGCCCAGGTTGTGGCTCCGGCGGCTCAAACAGTGGACTTGCATTCGGCGGATCATCGGAACTCCTACTTGTACGTGTTCGACTACCAGACGCGCTTCGGTGATTATCCTCAGGTGAGTTCAAGTTCAAAGTGGGAGTCCAAGGTCAAATTAAAACAAGAAATGTGGTTCGACCTAGGCAAAAATTCTAAACATTCAAAGTATTACCCTACAGCAAAGTTGGTTTTCATCCGTTCTTCTCCTGGTTTCATTTTTAAATTTAAAGAAAATTTACATTTCATAGGATAATCAATAATCAAACACCCGTTCAGTTTTAACTATCTTTTTATTTCCAATTACATCGTGAGAGAAATACCCACAATTATCCTAATTTTATAGGAAGCCAAGTCGTATTTGTTGCAATGACAGCCCAAAAACGCATTAGTACTAATGGGATCGGGGTCAAAGGGCTGATGTGAAGCCAGGCACTTAATTTGGTTTCTGATTTTCTGGGATTTTGCAGCGCCAGGGATGCATTCACGGCGAGGACTTGCCCTATATCTTCGGTGCCCCGCTCGTTGGCGGTTTCAATCACTTCACGCGCAACTACACCAAAACCGAAATCAGTCTATCGGAAGTTGTGATGTTTTACTGGTCCAACTTTGTGCGAACCGGGTAAGTGCAAATTTGAATGCTGCTGGCTTCCATTTCAAATGGACTCAACTAACTGACCACAGTTCAATACACACAAAAAATATTCCACATTTTTTGAAATCTCGACTCGATTTTTATACCAGTTACTCATAGAGCAAATAAAATAAACCTTTTTTATTTTATTTGTTGAAAAATATGTAACAGGGGGTAATATAAAAAGTATATATATTTTTTGATTTGTCCGTCCTTGGGAATTAAGATTTTAGTGTTGCGCATTTTAGAAAGCGAAAAATACTAGCTCGGTTTATTTATACCGCGTAAATACCTTACTTTCCCAAAAATTATTAAATAATTGTTTAATTTTAAAAGTTTGGAAAACATAAATGTTTCTTCGTGAAGTCTTGGCACCATAAAGCGTTCCATACAAGTCTTTTACTATGTGAAGGCAGGTTCTAATGTTTGCTTCTTCTCTATGGGTGTCTTAAACATACTTATTTTTCTCTGTGTATGCAAACCGCATTTATGCCAAACTCTACCTTGATCCACAAACTATCTCGCCCGCTTGCAGCAATCCAAATGAGCAAATGGAAACGGAGCATGGGAGTCGTCAGGAGCGGAGTCGCTATAAAACAATCGAGTGGACGGCCTACGAAAGTGTGCACAAGAAGTACCTAAATTTCGGTTAGTATGGAAATGCATTTGTAGGCAAGCATTTTTAATTTTCCTCTGTATAAGGATTGTAGTTTACAAAGTATAAACAAAATTTTTAGATTATTTTCATACTCAAAAATATATCTTCGAATTCCTTTTTATTTTCCCCAATATTTAATGCAGATACCAAGCCAAAGCTGAAGAATCACTATAGAGCACACCGCCTCTCCTTCTGGCTAAACCTCATCCCGGATCTGCACAAGCCAGGCGGCGATAATGTGCCCGCTGCACACCACCAACTAAACGACGACGAGGAGGAGGACAACAATATCGCCAGCGACGCCTCCGTGAAGCCCCTTAATCCGCCGTACACTTCGCGGGCGGCCAATGCGGCGGCCATGGGAAACTTCACGATTTTCACCAACCAGGTCTTCTCACTACTCAACCTCAGCTCGCCGTCTTCATCGCTTCAGAGAAACGGCACTCGGTACGGGGGCGGTAAGATATATCCAGATGACATGATGGATGCGGATCATGCCGGTGGCGCAGCCAGTGCATCGCAGGATAATGATGGCTTTGCAGCCTACTCCACAGCCTTGAGTGTCACTATAGCCATAGGTTGCTCGTTACTGATCCTGAATGTTTTGATCTTCGCGGGGGTCTACTACCAGAGAGACAAGACCCGCCTCAGCGAGCCCAGGCCCCAAACCAAGCTGAAAAGGCAGGAAAACGGTCAGATGCCGAATAACATATGCGGGGACTTGGAGACGCTCACCATCCACGCAAAGAGCGACCCGGCCACCATCCTGTCGCACCACCATGCCATGCAGCACCACCAACTGCCGCCGCCGGAGTTCGCCGACATACCGCACCGCGCGCCCCCGCCGCCGAAGCACATGAAGTCCCTGCAGGATCCGGGGGGCGGGGCGTTGGCGGGGGTTCGGTCAGTGGGGCGGTGGGCGTTTCGGGGGTGGTCCAAATGGCACCGCCACACGCCCTCCAAGTGATGGGCAATCAATGCGGTACACTGACCAAAAAGAGCTGCATGAAACAAACGCAGGCCCAGGCCCAGCAGCATTCGCCTGCCCAGCAGCAACAGCAGCAGCAGCAGCAACATGTGGTTACCCATCAGCAACACTTGCAGAATCATCATAATCAAAGCATGACCACTGTGCTGACCACTGCCGGTGGACTAGTGGTGCCCACGCCACCCACTGTGCCCGTGATTGTTGCCACCACCACGCAGCACCAGCAACACCAGCAGCAGCAGCATCAGCAGCAGCAGTCGCACCAGCAGCACCAACAACAGCAGCAGCAACATCCGCTGATGGACGAGCTGCGTGTGTGACATTAATTGACCGTGCGTTTTAAATGTGATCTCTAAGCGCACAGCATCCCTGTCCCGGCCCCTAATCCCTTTCCAATGCGTTTCAGCTGTCCCTATATATAAATTACATAGGCTATAGCCTGTAAGTGTGTGTGAGGAGTTCCAGCTGTGTCTATCCAATACTCGCGGATGCTTCTCCTCGGTAAACCCTGCTGGTTGATTTTCTAAAAATGTTCACTGTAAATAGTTAAGTGTAGATTGTTGTCGAACTCATAATCAAGGAAAGCTAACTTGGAATTCAAACTGAGCTGCAATGAGTTCATTAAATGGTTTAATTGCATATGTTTTCAATACTTACCCAATATTTACTACTTTTAGAGCGATACTTGATTTCACACTAAATATATCTTTACTATAAATAACATAATTTGGAACATAGAAATATATTTACTATGGTTTACATTTGATAGTTTTACTTTTTGGTAGTAATAGCAAACGTTTTATTTGTATTTAAGCTTTACATATAGAACCGATTACACAATTATTTTATTTTTTTCTCTTACTCTAATATGTATTTTGCAACTATTTAGGACCAAAAAAACCACATAATTCCAAGTTGCGGACAAGTTTCCATCTCTTCCTTTTTTGGCGTTAGTAGAGAAAACATTACGGTAGAATAAAAGTATAGGAAATCTAAGAAAAATCGGAATGCGTAAAAACAAAAAAGAACATTAATGTTATTCTTCCAAAGACTGAATTATAATTGTGTATTGTGTGTAAATAAAACTAGTTGCAAAAATAAAAGTACTACTCTACATGTACAACAAACAACTCCCATATTCATATGTATTTCAAACGTATAAATATGAGAACAAAGTTTTTAGCCAAACAAAAAACAGAAGACATAGCCAAACGGCCAAGAAAGGTGGCAGTCATAAAATCAAATCATGTACAGGAAAAAGGGAGCTGTTCCTTTAAGTTTTGGCAGGAGATTTGTAAAAACGAAACTGTACAACTACCCCAACCAAACAATAGAAACAACATAAACTTGAACTAAAACTAAAACCTATCTTTGGTCAGGCAGAAAAAAACAAAAACAACAACAAAAGCAAAATTAAATTAAACTGTTAATTGTAAGCATGCAGCTACTTTGTTATGTAACTAAATAAATATTTATATAGTTATTAAAATTAAATGCGTATATAAGCCCACAAAAAAAACCAGTAAGCTCTCTATACAGCTATACAAACTTCCAACTGCGAGAATAGTTAAAAATTCCATTAGGAGTTAAGCGGGGCAATTGAAATGCGCAGTGAAAGCATAACAAATATTCATAATTTTTCGTATTTTTTTATTCAGTTGTTTTTTTTCAGAACTACAACTATTTGCAAACAATTGCCCAAAATTGTAATTAAAATGGAAATGATACCCGAGAAAAAACAGAAGGGGAAAATTAAGCAATGGAACAGCTCATTAAAGTGAAACAGCGCGGAAATTGCAAACAATTTACGGCGCTTATTAAAAATACTTGTAAATTTTATAAACACATTTAGCGGCAATAAAAACCAAAGTGAAAAGTATACTATAATGAAAAACAAAAACCATTTACAGCCCAATTGAGAATGTTTAAGTCTATAGCTTCTGTATGCGTAAACATACATCTAAAAAATAAATCTATATATTAATGTAATGGTGTAAACTTAGCATAATTAGCTAAATAATACAACAAATATAAATAAATAACATATAGAGTGCTGCATAACTGGCAAAACAAAAACGAAACAATTCAAACCAAAACTCATAAAACTATTGCGTTAGAAAATGTGTAACGATTGTGCGAAAGAGACTTAGCATTAACAAATTTGGACTAAATGGAATATAGTAAAAATCAGTAAGAAAAAAAAGCCCAATGAAAGGAAAGAAGAAAATTTAGTTTAATGGTGTAATAACACAAAAGCCGTGTGAAACAAGTGGCAGACATTTAAGATGAAATGGAAATTAAAATAATAATAAAGTTGCAAAAATTATAAAAACACATTTGAATAGTTTTTATTCATTTGAAGGAATTATTTTTGAATGAAAAAGAAAAAGGTTTGTATTTTGGCTTCGCTCCAATTTTCTAGAATAGACCACATTTGTTACCCTTTATTTATATAATAGAAGGAATAAAAGCAATTTGAAAGCCCAAGTGTTTTGATACCCACTACTTAATACGATACATAAAATATCATTTTCTACGAAGATTTTTATGAAACACAATTTAAAGTCTGATATCCTCTTATTTGTTGTTTTCTACTAAAAAACTATTAAAGCTCCCAAAGAACCCAACATGCAAGTTGAAGGTTAAATAATGGAGGCATATGCACTTTAAGAGACTATTGAAGCGTTGAGTATCCACACACATCTGCGAACATCCCACACGCTTATTGGGATACAGATAGTTCCCAGCATCTTTATTCGAAACAAATATGGCACTGGCACCCACACAGATACCGCCCAACACACACAGACTGAGTCCACACAACTACACTTGTTAACCAAATATTCGCAGAGCTGCAGCAGCAAGGATAAAAGCAGAATACAGAGATGCGGGGGAGTTGTTGGGTGGGGGACACATACTACGTACCGTAGTATAATAATGGTTCTATTGATACCAAAATAGAATGCGCAAAGGAAAAACCCGTTGGAGATAAGTTTCTTTAACGAAAAAACCGAGACGGATAAGAACAAGAAAATCCATTGAAAATAGATTTATTATGTAAATTTGGCAAAGCGTAAGTGAGTGCGCTATTACTCCATCTGTGTCTCTTGCAGCTTAATTTATAAAATAGAATAATAGCACTACTGTCTGCTCTCTGAAACCTATATATGCTTAGCGCTATAATTGAATCAAAACAATTTCAAACTAGCTTCGCTTTCGCTTTGTCTTCTCCCTTGGCTTAAGATTTGACTGATTTTTATTACCAATGACGAAATCCAATTGAAAGTCGAAAAACAATGGGGCAAAAAAGGAGAGTCTTGGCATTTAATCCCCTCAAAAAAGTTTCGTTTCGTAGTTTGGCTTTTGGGTTACTTTTGCATACGACGTACGTGTTGTGTTTTGTTCGTTTCACTTAAAATCAGGACGCCAGGGGCGTGCCTTGGGTGGGCGTTAGTCAAGCTGTGTTTAATTTATTAGCACAAGCCGGTTAAAATTAAATAATAAAAGTCCTCCAAGTGGCTCTCCTTCCCCGTGCTCCCCCTATGTGTGAGTGGAAATTATCACTTTTAATGCTGCCAAAAAGGTCACGAGTCAGGGGGCGGTGCTGGTGGAGGTCGTTCGACCCTTTGATGGGCGTGAGGCCAAAAGCAAATGGCTGGCTAGCTGAACATTCGTCCTCCCTGTTTCCCTAAGTCCTGGCAAGTTGATAATTTATGTTGCGAAATCTGTTGGAAATTGCTTTATACGCTAATAAAAGTATTTCCAAAGGGGTAGCAAACAACTTTATTTAAGGTGATTCAGATTTGGACGGCAACTAAAAGGCAGAGAACTGAAAGTTGATGGCATAATTACAACTCTAAGAGTTTATATCTTATAAAACGTTTTATAATAAATTATAAGTCATAAATGCACTACATGTAAACTGGAATACCCTTGCATTTATTGTTATGTTTATAAATAGGTATAATGAAAATGAATACTACAGAAATATCTTTAAATCCGTTTATGTTTGCAGGATGATTAATCTACACCCATCAAAAAGCCTTTTGTTTCGTCTTTAAAAAAAAACAAATTTCCATAGAATTATTTTCAAAAAATTCTTTTTTTATACCCTGGCAGAGGGTATTATAATTTTGGTCAGAAGTTTGTAACGCAGTGAAGGAGACGTTTCCGACCCCATAAAGTATATTCTTGATCAGGATCAATAGGGGAGCCTTGTCCGTCTGTCCGTCTGTTTCAATACCGTTTGCGAGCTCAGTTTAAAAGCTAGCGATCTGAAACTTTCACAGTCGTCCTAAAACATGTGTACGCAGATCAAGTCTGAAAAGCGATCGGACGTCTATATCCTATAGGAACAATCGGATATACCTTGGCTGAATTGATGATATTTAGTGCAGTGTAAAAGCTATTGACATGAATCTTTCCAAATCGTATTTTTTTTGCATACCTTGATCAGGGTAAAAGCGCGTTCCGATCGGACGTCTATATCCTATAGCTCCCATCGTAACAATATGGTGAAATCGCTTAAAAGTGTATACTTTTCTGAATATTTCGAGCAGTATATGAGCTATTGACATAAATCTTTCCAAATCTTAATTTTTATTGCATACCTTGATCAGGATAAATGGGAGTACCGATCAGACGTCTATGTCCTATAGCATCCATAGGAATAATAGGGTGCAATCGGTCCAAATTTGATGTTTTTCGGGATACAGTCTATAAGCTATTGTCATCAATTTTTCCAAGTCTTACTTATTTACGCATACCTTGATCAGGGTAAAAGCGCTTGCCGATCCGACATTTATATTTTATAGCTTCCATAAGAATGATTGTTAAAGGCTGTGAAAATATCCCTTTTTATACCCTTGCAGAGGGTATTATAATTTCAGTCAAAAGTTTGCAACGCTGTTGAAGGAAACTTTCCCCTATAAAGTCTATATATTTTTGATCAGCATCACCGTCTGATCAAGATAAATGTGCCGTACCGTCATCTGTCCGTCCGTCTGTCCTTTCTACGCACACTAGTCCCTCAGTTTTAAAGTATCTGCTTGAAACTTTCGTCCAAAAGTTGTCTTTCTATTGCAGGGATATTAAGTCGGAACGAGCGGATCGGGCGATTATCATATAATGTTGCCAAATAACTGAACTATCGGAAAAGCCATACCTTTGGTGTTTGTCAAGTTAGGAAGTTGGGACTTTTTATGAGTATTAAGAATACATCATATGAATAATTTTGAAGAATGTAATTTACAGAATATTCTGCAAGGGTATATCAACTTCGGCTCCGTCCGAAGTAAGCTTTCCTTTCTTGTTTTCTATTTTTATATGTCAGCAAGGGTATTAAAACTTCGGCTTGCCGAAGTTAGCTTCCGTCCTCGTTTTAAAAAAAATTTAAAAGGTATTGTCCCAAAGCCGAAAAAAGCAGAAAGACAAGGCAGGTTACATCTTTTTAAGGCCGATTTCTCGTCTTTACTTAAATTTGCGTCGAGAATAGTACAAACCACTTTTTCAGACAATACATACAGACAAATAGAAAAAGGAGCTTTGAGGAATTCTTTGTGATTTGCAAGGAAATAAATACAGTAAATGATAACTAAATGGAAACAAAATACTTTAACAGAAATTCAACTTCTGCTAAAGCTTAAGTTTTAAAACTGATAATAAAAAATATTTATACCTTTTGGCCAAATTATTAGTATTGCAAGGGTTTAAAAACACTGATTATGAATAACAAATTGGAGGTTGAGAACTAAATTGTAAATGAATTGGTGTTGCTAAACTATCGAAAGTTATTACCGGTTTTTTTCTGAAATTTAGGTTCGACAGTCGATAAAATTGATACCTGTAATATTAAAGACATTCCTCAAAATAATAGGTAATTTTTACATTTATATCACCCGGTTTTTATATTGAAAAATAAAATTATTGGATATAATAATTATTTGCAACTCATAAGTAACGATCTTAATTTCTTAACAATATCCATTTTCATTAAGAAGCTCTCATTTTGTGGCCAGACCAAAATCGATTGTGAGTAAACCATTGGCAATAACGATAACATCGATATTGCCATCGATTGTCTTGCAGCACTTGGATTTTTCTAAATTACATTTCTGATTTTCCGTCTGACCACATTGAAGGTAAGCCTTATGGAGTTAAAAGTTTTTCTTTTTCCCGTTTAATAGCACATCAACGTTAATCCCAACCAAAATTGAGTTTGGAATTGGAAAACAAAAATTGGTCGGCGAACAAAAAAATTTCGCACAATTGGCGGAAAGTTCGTTCCGGGTTTTTTCCAGAAGCTGGTGAAAAGTTTAAACGAAATCGAAGAAAAGTGGCTAAGAAAAAATGTTATACACATTATAACAGTTTTCGTTGGATAAACTTTGTTTGGCTGGCAATTAGTTTGTATTATTTTTAGTTTGGTTTTCCATTTATATTTGTTCTTTCCGCTCCAGTCGTACAGTTGCATTTTTCAACTTTTTAAATATTTATTTAGTATGCGTTTTTTAAGCTTTTGTGTGCTATTTTCTCTTTTTTTTTGGCAGTCAGGTGAAAACCGTATTCCGTGCAATACGCTTTTTGAATGCCACAGAAAGTTTTATTAGTTGTTCGACCAATTTCTCTCTGCTTCCCGCCTTTGGTTTTCGTTACATTTTCCGTGTCACAAAAACCAGAAATAACAAAGTTTGGCCATTGTCTTTTTGTCATCGTCGAGCAAAAACTTTAGATCTTTTTCGCCCAGTAGAAAAACTCATGTCCAATAGCCAGCAGCTATGAATAACATTTCAGATACACCTTAATACCGTTAAAGCCGCTAATTAGCCAGGCAAAAACTCACTCAATTGGCTTATGTGATTGCTTACTCAAAACCTAATTAGATGCTTTTGGAGTGGCTTGTGAGAGTGGCAGCTTTCCTCCATTCACGCGGGAATCATTTGTTAGACTCGTCAAATCTCATTTGCATTGCAATAATACATCTCCGATTATTTTGTCCATGGTTCATATCGCATCAAACACTTATCCGATACAATCTCCAAGTAACCCAGATTTCGCTTACACGTACATATGTATATATATGGGAACCATAATCCATCCATTCATCCAAATCAAATCGAATCACAAATGCAGCAATGAGGGGACGGAAGAACGAGGGCTGAAGGAGCTTACATCCGATGCAGCGCACTGAAATACGGAGAGTGCAGAATGAAGACTAGGTCAGCACTCTATCTATCTATATCTCTATCCCACCCCGATCCACCTCTATATCCACCCCCTCCAGGGTCACACTCGATGGCTGTCAATGACGGCTTCTGCTGCTGGAGAGGAACAGAAGGGCACCAACTGCCCGACAAGTGTCGTATGTCGTCCTGTCTAATGTTAAGCTACTTTTCATGTATGCCCCAACATCCGATCCCCGCCCTTAAAGTTGTGGCAACTTCGAACTTGCGGACGAACGCACATTGGACAAAATCAACTACGCAGTGGAGGGCTCGACCAAAGGATACCCGGTTCAAAGAACCATATTTAAAAAACATCTAAAGTTATTTAAAATAATTATATCTACCTAGGTTCAATTTATACAAAGAAAATGAACAGAACATTTATTTTTAGGTAAATGGCAGGTAAATCAACTCGGTCTCATATTTCTATTTATTTAAAGTTTAGGAACTAATGTTTTTAAAAGCTAGTTATTTTTTACACACCTTCAAATAAATTGTTAGGTTTGAATTGGTTTTAATTACTTATTGTTATCACTTAAGTCTGTTTTATGCAGGTGAAATACCTCTTTGTTTGAAAAAGAAAGGTTTGGAAAAATTGATCACCGTTAGTCAAGGAAAGCACATATATGATGCTTATAAAATACAACGTACGATTACCCTTTCTAAATATTCGAAAATGTAACATTGTAACATTTTCTGAATGTAACATTTTCTGATGTGATTAACATATAACTTTCACATCCCTATTTCATATCTCTATTAAGTATCTTTTTATATAAGCAGTATCTATTTTTGAGCTAGGTTCAATAAGGGCTTACAAAACTAGTACTCTTATTCCTTTTCGATTAAGAGGTATTGAAACAAACTCAAGGTACATACTTAATAAAGTGGAAGGGGAAATCCATCCATCTGAGGTCTTCTGAGCTTTCAACGCCCGTTAAGCATCGCAATTATTCATGTTTATGATGCAATGACACTGCTAACTGTTCACCTTTCTACCGCAATCGGGTTTCCCTTTTTCTTTATACTTTATAATAAGCCATGAATGACTGAAAGTAGGGAGCCAAAGAACGGGGGCGTTCAAAAAGTTGGCAAGTTGGTCACGACCATGGCATCAAATTGGTTAAGATTGAAAAATTATAAATTATCGAATGGAAATATCTGTTTGGAATACTGAGTATTCGAATGTATATGAATGGAAGGGGTGGGGGGCTTTGGTGACTAAGGGTCTGTTTGAACATGATTGTATAGAGCTGAGCCTATTCGGGCTTGGAGGTTTCTAATTAATAACAAACCGCTGTGTTGACCGTGTACATAGTGTGCCCACGTTCTGCACCCAATCACACAGCAAAGCCCATTTCAAGCTCTACAGTGCGTTTTATAACAACAAGCCCATTTCATGACTTAACCAATTTATTCACCTTGCCGACATTTATTATTTTTTTGTTGGTGAAATTTTTAAAATAATACTACAGTTGACACTCTAATGTACTCGTTTAAACCTGGTTATAAGCCTCATGTCAGAACGAGATTTTGCATAGAATTTTAAAAACAATAAATGTTAAGCGAGGGTCAAGTCTAGAAGATGAATACGTTTGTGATTAAGTGCACCTTCTAAATTGTTAGAAACACAAAATTGTTCAATGTATAATTCAAGTACATGGTATACGAGGGCAGTCCGATAAGTACTTAGCCTCACCGCCCGATGGCGTCACTATCGCAAAAGAAATGTTCTATCGTTTAGTACATTTGGTAGACGGCTACTGTCGAAATTTCAGCAGATTTGGACTCGTAGTTTTGTTTTGACTGCGTGTGGAATCGGACGTGTCCGCGGATTTTAGAAAAATGAAGAAAGAGCAATATCGGTCTGTGATTCGATTCTTGTTTTTGGAAGGGAAATCGCGCTGCGAAATCAAAGAGCGCTTGGATGCTGTGTACGGTGACTCTTCTCCCTCGAAGGCGACCGTCAAAAATTGGTTTTACGAGTTTCAAAGTGGTTTTTGATGAGCCACGCCCAGGTGCCCCGAAAACGACTACCACGGAGAATAAGGTGACAAAAATCCACGATCTCGTATTGGCAGACCGCCGATTGAAGATACGCGAGATAGCTGAGACTGTAGGCATGTCAAAAGACCGCGTGGGTCATATCCTCCATGAAATTTTGGGCTTGAGAAAGCTGTCGGCGCGATGGGTGCCGCGTTTGCTCACTCCGGACAACAAACGCAACCGTGAGACCACTTCAGAGCAGCGTTTGACGCTGTTTAAGCGCAATCCGAAGGAGGTTCTGCGTCGTTTCGTGACCGGCGACGAAACATGGATCCACTGGTAAACAAGACCAAGGAACAGTCGAAACAGTGAACTTCACCCGGCGAACCTGCTCCGAAGAAGGCGAAGACTGTCCCATCGGCCGGAAAGGTGATGGCCACCGTTTCGACTACCTGGAGAAGGGCAAAACGGTCACAGGGCTGTTCTACGCCGAATTATTGGGCCGATTCGCCGCCGAATTGCAGAAAATACGACCCCATTTGGCGAAGAAAAAAGTCTCTTCCATCATGACAACGCACCGGCTCACACTTCCGCCCTCGCCAAGGCCAAATTGGTCGAATTGGGCTACGAACTGCTACCACATCCACCATATTCTCCAGATTTTGCCCCGTGTGACTTCTTTATGTTTCCAAACTTGAAAAAATCACTCGCTGGACAGAAATTTGCGTCGGATGACGTCTGTGGCGTCGCCGCCACAGAGGCCTATTTTGCAGACCTCGAGAAAGCGTATTTTTCAGACGGGTTAAAGAAGTTTGAGCATCGCTGGGTCAAGTGTATCGAGCTAAAAGGAGGTTATGTTGAGAAATAAATCGCGACTTTTCCAAAATTTTCGTTTTTCTTTTGGAGGCTAAGTACTTATCGGACCACCCTCGTAGATATAGGATTCCTCGCTGAGCTTTGAAATTACTATTTTCACAATAATTTCTGTTGTGCACTGTTAGATAAAGGAGGCTTGCTCCATACCTTGTAAAAAAACTTTCAAACAAAAATGCTTACTTATTCCGTAATAAATCCAGTTCCATCCTTGTGTGGCGTGTCCAACAAGTATATAAAAAACAATATGGGTGACATTGTGTCATATCAAGAATGCAATCAGGATAAAAAACTGAAATATATTGCCTCACCGTTTCACTATGTGTACTGTGTATTCAATACTCCCAGTGGCAGTTTGACACTAAAGTGTTGGGATTATTCATAGGAGCATTTTGCTCTCCGACTATACGATCATACCTTAGTGCGAGGCGGACAGACATATTAGAAATCAATAGAGAAAATTGAAAAAATTGATAACATAATATTTCGTAGACTTCGGTGTTTTAAAAAGCAACCAAGAGAACAAGAAAAACGAAAATATTAATATATTTACGCCTTACCTACATTACTATGACAAAAACTAATCATTTTTTACAAATAAAGAAAAACCTGTACAAAAATGTTAATTATGTGCCCTGTACAACCCCACTCCATTTTGAAACCACATTTAAAATTAAAACAGTGCTGTTTACGAAGCAGAAAAAAAAGGTCAAATAATCCTTAATATAATTTTTTAGCTAAAAAGTTTGAGGCTTTCTGATCAAAATAAAAATGATAAGCAATCATCCTATAAAGTTGTCTTTTCTACACTCCAACTAAACCGCCAATGAATCAAATATTCAGTGTAGTGTCACAACCCTATATAAGTCCTTAAAAAAAAATAAGTTTTATTAAAAAACAAGAATGGAAAGCTAACTACGGGCGGAGCCGAGGTTGAAATACCCTTGCAGAATATTCTGTAAATTATATTCTCCAAACTATTCATATAATGAATTCTTAATACTCATGAAAAATCCTAACTTCCTAACTTTAAAAACACCAAAGTTATGGCATTTCCGATCAATCAGTTATATGGCGGCTATAGGATATAGTCGGCCGATCCCGGCCGTTCTGACTTTTATACTGCGTGCAAAGGACGAAGGGTGTGTGCAAAGTTTCAATTCGATGTCTTTAAAACTTAGAGTAGTCTCTAGAAACAGACAGACGGACAGACAGACGGACAAACAGACAGACGGACAGACGGACATGCTTATATCAACTCAGGACGCGATCATTATAAAGAATATATATACTTTATTGGGTCGGAGATGTCTCCTTCACTGCGTTGCACACTTTTGACCAAAATTATAATACCCTCTGCAAGGGTATGAAAAAAGGTTAAACTTTTGTCAAATAATCCTTATCCAATACTAGTGATTTATTGAAACTATTTTGCAATCTTTGCAGTCATTCATTAAATTCATAGCTGACCTATCATTTCCGAAGCTAGTGTATAGGTAAAACAAGGGCATTATTAAGTAGATGCTACTGGGACGATAACATCCCACACTTCGACTCTCGCATCGCCGCCCACCGCCTCAACGACAGCCAGAAATCTGCCCTAAACCTAATCGTGTGTTCTGCATAAGATTATGAACACGAAATTAAACCGGTAACAAGAAACTTCCATTAGAGGTAAACATTTTGCAAAACATAGGGAAAGGGGAGGCGGGGGCAGTGGATAAGTTTATCTGACCAAGTGCAGTTCACGTTTGAAATCGCTCTAAGCTTGAAGACAATAAAACATAAAAATTGCTTTTAGCCAAACGCAGCGTAACTTTTCCCAATCAATTTATTGAAGCAAGTTTTAAAAATAAAGTAAAAGAAGAAAAAAATATCACGTTTAATGGAAAAAGTTTTTGGCGCCAAGGAAAATGCTGCTAATTTGATTGTCATTAGACGGCGAGAAACAAATTCATCCAACCTTCTCCCTGGCCGTAATGCCTACACTAAGGGGAAAATTCCAGTGTTCTGTATAAATTAATTAAAAACAATTTACCTTTCACGTTTCTTTTTAAAATATAAGCTACAGATCGTTATGTACAGATTAGCATTTCAGTAAAAAGTATTTTTAATGACAATATTTGATATATTATATATTATTTTATTTTAAAATTATTGGCACTTTTGGAATCCTGCACTTCGTTTCATTGTGGTCTAGAAAGTGATGATGCTTTTCTGAGTGGTTTTTATGTATGTGTAGATGGGCTATATGAAAGGTAATGCATATAATTGAATTTTTACACAACTAAAGAAGAGGCCTATTCGCCAAATGCCTTTGTAGCTAGAAAAAGCGCCGGCGAAAAGATGGCGATGCGATGGTGATGAAGACAGCGGAGAATGCCGGCGAAATTAAAGTGAAATTGAAAAAGTTTTATGAGCTTTTCCGCCATGCAGTGGGCCCCACAAAAGAGCAGTCGGATGGCGGGCAAAGAAAGCAAAATATTACACAGCCACCGACGACGCGTAAAGAAGACAAAAGGCCAAAACGAGAGGGAGTGCGTGGGAGTGAGAGGCAGAAACGCTTTGCCACCGCTAAATTGCCTTCCTGTTCGGAGGCTGGGGGCATAACTTTGTGCAGCAGGTTGCTTAGGTAACAGTTTTATGTAGTTATCCCTCCGAGAGCCAATAGAAAAACGATGTCGGCCTACATCCTCCGCGTCCTCCAACCAACCACCCCCTGTAATTGCATAATAATTGCAATGGCAGCGGCACCAACAGCAATCCACACTCTGACAGCTCTGAATCATCCGAAGGCGGCTGCCACGCCCGCTTAAACTAATTTTCCCATAGAATTACTTTGGATGAGTTTGGTAATTAATGGCAGCGGCAACGGTGAGCAAGTCATCCCACACCGAGAAAAACAATAATAAAGTTTTCACTCGAAACAGCTAAAAAATAAATAAGAAGTGCACCGCTTAACCCTAAATTTGAAATTCGCCTTAAACTTTATTTTTCTAAATCCAGAAAGATTCTATCGAATTTTTCAACAAGAAACTTTTCTTAAATCTAGAAAGTGTTTCTCAATGTGAAATTGTCGCCATAAACTAAGTCCCAATCCAGAAAGAATTTCTATATTTTAGTAAAAATGGTACTTGTTTTAGAAATTTTTTTTCAATTAGAAATTCTGGCCTAAAAATTATTTACCCTAAAAATAGAAAATTTTCTCATTAACCTTAAAAACATAACCCTAAAAATAGAAACGCTTTTTAAATATAGAAATATTTTCAATATAGAAATATTTTCTAAAATATAGAAATATTTTCTAAATATAGAAATATTTTCTAAAATATAGAAATGTTTTTATAATAGGAAATATTTTTAAATGACTAAAGTTGTTCTACCCTGTCCTAGCTGTTAGAACGCCAACGCGCAACTTTTTTTTAATTTTATATAATAATAAATAAATATTTATAAAGTTAAAATTAAATAATTAGCTAGTTTAGGAGATAGACTGAAAATTTCAAAGTACTAGACGTAAGACTAAAAATAACCTCCTCCCCAATTGTGAAATCTTATAATTAGAACTAAACAAACGTCTGCTAATAAAACATTTACATTAATATTTACATATATGTACAATATTAAGTTAATATAAATTAAATATAGGTTTAATTAAAAAATACCTAAAATTTTTATGCCTTTAAGAATATTTATAAAGTTTTTGTTTTGGCCCTTTGTTTTGGAAAAACCTAAAATAGTGAAAAAATTAGTTTTTTGTGTGGAAAAGGAAAACTCCTTTTTTTTGCAATTTTTGCTTATTGTATTTTAATAAAATAATATGTATGTCGAAAATGTACAAGTGTGTATAAAAAATAATTGCTGTTAAACCAGTTCCTGAGTATTGTTCTATATTGTATGATTGCTATATTATTAAAATGGTTGAGATTAGTGGTTTTTTCGGACCCCATTCAAAAAGACAGTACTAAGCCGGCTGCAGTCTTCGACGAAGAAGAAATTACAGTATCAATTGTTCTAGGACATTTACGGAATTTGCAGTCTGAACTGCAATTTTTTCCATGGACAAAAGACGAAATAATTCTCGGGACAGGACACTGACTTGATGTAGTCAATACAGCGTCGCATGAATAAGTATAAGAAGAGATATGGTAATGGTATTAAAGTGCATCAAATGACCACGTATACGTCTTCAGTGTTTTGGACCTTTAAGGAATCTTGTACAAACTTGGTGAGCTCGTTCCATTTATTGTCGGCGATACTGATCGGTCTGATTACTATAGATAGGGAAGCATTTGAAAAACTACTATTCTGATAAGCTTATAAAGAAATCCCATAACAAGACCGTCAAAGATGACCGTATAGACTCAGCGCGAAAGAGTACATGATAGAAAGAAGAATTCAAGAATTTTTGAAATCCAATGTCATTTGTGCCAGCTGCTTTCAGTTGGCACGCCTAATTTCGTTGGTGACTTAGAAGAAGGACAATCATCGCTTTTGCGTTGAATATAGAGACCAGTTGAATATATTTAAAGAAGCCAAATTCTTTTCAAGAAAGTAGTTTTCACCGAATTCCGATTTGTGCTGATTCAATTGAAAGTATAGCCTTTGTAACTCCAAATGGGCAATATGAATTTATGTATCAGTAATTTATTGATCGTGCTAAAGTCTACATAGATAATGTTCCAATCGTAGCAAGTATGAAAGAAAAAACTCATGAAAGACTTCAAAGCATAATTTGTATTTTTGGAGTCCTCAGTATGGTGTACATATAGACCGGATAGAGTCTGTCCAAAAGAAAATTGAATTATTTGATCTTCGGGGCCTTAACTTGAACGCAAACCTTATTTTACCATCTTACTCTACTAGACTTCTTATAATTAAATTGCCATCCTTATCAAACCGTAGAACGATGCTTGGCTCTTTACTTTTATTCATAAACTTATTCACGGGGCTATAGTGAGAACCGAGTTACTGGGTCGCCTAAACTACTCTGTGCCTAACAGATCGACTCTCCTGGTGATGCTGATCATATAAAAAAAAGTTTGCAACGTAGTGAAGGAGACATTTCCGACCGTATAAAGTATATATGTATATTCTTGATCAGCATTACCAGGATTACCAGCGATTTAGCGAACTCCGCCCGTCCGTCCATCCGTTTCTTCTTTAAACTAGTCCCTCAGTTTAAAAGCTATCTGTCTGAAACTTGCTCAAAAGTTGTCTTTCTATTGCAGGTAGTAAATAAGTCGGTACGAGACTGGTCGGGCGACTATATAAACTATATATAAAGCTCACATAGGAATAATCGGAAAAAAAATGTATGTATGCATACTTTGTTGTTTTTATATCCTTTCAGAGGTTATTATAATTTCAGTCAAAATTTATTACATATTACATATGTACTAGAGACACAATCGTTTCCACGCAGTGAAACACTTCTAGCTTTATGGCTCACTTTTATTTTATACCCTTGCAAAGGGTATTATAATTTCAGTCAAAAGTTTTTTTTTTGGTCTTGTGAAAATCGGACCACAATATCATATAACTGCAATAGAAACGATGGCAAAATGCAGCGCAAAATCTATTCTTGTTCAGAGTTGCATGACGAATCATTGCTGATCAGAAGAAGCACAGGCTTGAAAAAATTCTGTAAAAGTCAATTCAAACAAGAGAGAACGATATAGTCGAGTGCCTCGACTATTAGATACCCGTTACTCAGCTAAACAACTTAATATAAATATGCCTTCTTGTATGTTTTTCGCCGCTCGAATTAGCACCTTGCCAGCTGTTCCAAAGTTATCCGTTAGATGGCGCAATACAATAGCGCCAAGACATTGGTACCACGGGCCATGAAAGGCGGAAATGTAGGCGCTAGCCAGGCTTAAGCGTTTAATGGGTTTATGGGCGTTAGAGTGGCCGTGGCAAACTTTTATTAGGCCAATAGATAGGTATTGACGAAACAAATACATATCAATTACAATTTTTCTACATGCAAAATGCCAATCTTTTAGCTTTTATAGTTTTCGAGATCTCAGCGTTCATACGGACAGACAGACATGGCTAGATCGACTCGGCTACACTCATACCAAAATTAACCCTAAAAACAAGAAATTCGCCTTATTTTTGACTTCAAAGGCATCGCACCTTAAATTGTAGGGAACATTTTTCTAAAATTAAGGGCGTTCCTTTCTAAAATCTAAGGCAAAGGGCCTTAAAAACAAGAAAAACTTTTCTAAAAATAGAAAAATATTTCTTAAAAGTAGGGCATCTAACCATAAATTTTAGGGTATTTTTTCTAAAAATTAGAAAAAATGTGCCTACATTCCATCATGATGTAATTTTGCATTCAGGATTTATGGACTTATGTATGTGTAAGCATATGTAAATGATTTAAGCACTTCGCTTTTCATTCAGAAAAGTTTGTATGTATTAGTGTTGCACTTATGAATTGCCAATATCGATTTCAACTGTAATTCTGTGGGGAAGAGAGAGGAGAAATTGTGTACAATTATGATTTATTTCAGTTCTTACAAGTATACTCCGATAAGTATCTTTATACGAAAAAACGTATAATTTTATTCGCCCGTCGGTGGGATTCGAACCCAGGTCTCCCGCGCGTGAGTTCAAAGACATTGAATGAAGCCACGGTCACGCGCGAAGAACGCACGTCAAACCAAAGACTATATGATGGGGCGTTTGCGAAGAATATTAGTTTAAAAAAGTTTTTAAAACTCGTTAAGTCGCAACTGTGAAAGTCGAAATATTTAAAATAAATTTTCTAAGATGATATTTCATATGAAAAAAATATTTTAATTACTTACTTTTCAATAAAGGGTAAAACCTTTAGTCGTCCTAAGCATTACTTCTCATCTGTGTTTATAACACAAGTAAAAAAAAATAAAAAAAGAAAGATGTCGGCAGCTGAAATTGAACTTGCGGTGCTTAGATTTCTGGTCAGACGTTCTAACCCCTAGGCTACTCGGACAGGGTTAGAACAACTTTATGGTCATTTTAGAAAATATTTCCTATGTTATAGAAAACATTTCTATATTTTAGAAAATATTTCTATATTTTAGAAAAGATTTCTATATTTAAGAAAATATTTCTATATTTTAGAAAATATTTCTATATTTAAGAAAGCGTTTCTATTTTTTAGGGTTATCGAATTTTTAAGGTTAATTTGAGAAAATTTTTCTATTTTTTAGGGTAAATAATTTTTTAGGGCAGAATTTCTAATTTGAGAAAAAAAATTTCTAAAAACAAGTACCATTTTTACTAAAATATAGAAATTCTTTCTTGGATTTAGGGTGAGCTCAGTTTATGGCGACAATTTCTACATTTGAGAAACACTTTCTAGATTTAAGAAAAGTTTTCTTGTTTTAAGAAAAAAATTCCTTGAAAATAGAAATCTTTTCTTGGATTTAGAAAAAATAAAGTTTTAAGGCGAATTTCTAAAATTTAGGGTTAATTTTGCTATGAGTGTGGCCTCTAACTTGTTACCGTTCTTGTAAAGAGGAATTACAAATAATTCCTCCCAAGGCAATTGGGAGGTTTTTAGAGACAAGGTTAATAATTTGTGAAGGAGTTTGCAAAGGGCTTCAGCGCAATACCTAAGCACGCACCCAGGAATACCATCGGGCAAATAAACAGGCTTAAGGGGGGTATATACCTTTTTCATTTTCAAAAAATCGAAACAAAATTTTTTTTGCTTTATCTTAAAGAACAACTTTTTGAGAAAATTTCCCCAAATTTTCATACAGATTTGAACAGTAGAAAGAAAGTCCCCGCCCAAACCCAGACTTGAAACTTTAAACGCGAATATCTCGAAATTGTGTTTTTGAAAAATGACTTTGCGGTGATATGGATTGGCGAAAAACTACTGAACCGATTTTCTTCAAATTTGTTTTTAAATGTTCGTAATGAATTTTATGAGTACTTGAACGATCGATTTTTCATGTAAAAATTTTTATTTCGCCGAAATAGATACTTTTGTAAGAATACTTCATTTTTTGCAAAAAAAGTTCCCGTATGCTCAAAAAAAAATGTTAAAAACGTTCATTCAAGTACAGGATAATACTCCAAACTAATGAAATATTTTTATTTTTACAGCTTTAGTTGACCCGTTCGTCGTGGAGAACTATCACCGCAAGGCTCTTCCAAAAAAGCCGTTTAAAGGAAACAGCCACCCCTTAAAAACTATTAAGTATTTTTTCACCAATTTTTGCTAAACATTGTCAACAATCTAAACTTTCAGAAAATATAATCATTCATTCAAATCCAAACTTTGTTATTTTTTCGACGAAAAAGTTATATACCCCCTTAACACGAAGAAGATCAAAAAGAAGGGAGCTTTCGGTTAAAGTGGGACACCAAAAAGCGAATCAAGACAAACGAGGCAACTGGCATCTTCATTTATAAGGCAATGAAGGCAAGTTCATTTTTAATGTAACAGTTATGCTATGCCTGTATTTTATTGAAAAAGTTTTTTATCAGGCTTAGGATTGAAATTTGTAAAGCCGACACTAGATACAGTTAAAAAAGAAAAATTGTAGCAAATTGGTAGAAACCTATTGAAAAAAACATCCCAGCTCTTGGTTTTAACAAATAAAACATTGTCATAAGAAATCGTTGTACACAAAAATTAAATTAGTTTTAAATAAATTAGGTTTGAACCCAACTAAAAAAACGAATTCGTGCTCGAATGGTACCAGTAAGGCGCGACCTTATAAATATATGCACACCCTCCTGCATTTCAGTTCTTTTTGAGTCAAAAAACAAATCATTGAGCGGAAAAGCGAAGCTGGCAACTAAACGAAAGTAAAATGTTCAACCCATTGAAAGTCAAAGTCATTGCAAAATAATTGAAAAATCATACAATTTTCTCTTTCGCTTGCCTGCTTTTTCAAGAGCATTAAAAGAACCCTCAGTGGACTTCTCAGCTCAAAATGAAGTCCTTTGATAATAAAATAAATAAATAATTAGAAATGTATTGAAAAGAACAGCTACACCCCAGATCCCCGGATATATTTCTAAATGTATTGATGTATCAGGGAAATCTTTCCAAATTTAATTTTAAGCTAATTTATTTTAAAATTTATGGAGTTCTAGCCATTTCACTGTGGTTAGCCGTCTGCGTAGTGACGAAGCGCACCGAGAGTGGCCAAAAAAAAAAATTTCTAAATATTTAATAAATAAAAAATATCCAAAATGACCTGGTTATAAATTCGCTTCTATGACTTCTAAAGGATGTTATTTAATTCAAAGTAAAACAGTAAAGTTAAAAAATATTTAACAAGAAAGGAAAGCTAACTTCGGGCGGAGCCGAAGTTGATATACCCTAGCAGAATATTCTGTAAATTATATTCTCCAAAATTATTCATATGATGCAACAGTTATATGGCGGCTATAGGATATATATATATTTGATTGGCCAAAAATAAAACCCATAAAAAAACCCAACTTCCTAACCTTACAAACACCAAAGTTATGGCATTTCCGATCACTCAGTTATATGGCAGCTATAGGACATAGTCGGCAGATCCTTAAATTTGGTGGGTAAGATTGATTGGCCGAAAATAAAACCCAAAGAAAGTCCCAACTTCCTAACTTTACAAACACCAAAGTTATGGGATTTCCAATCAATCAGTTAAATGGCATCAATCCGACCTACCAAATTTCATAAGGATCGGTCGACTATATCTTATAGCCGCCATATAACTGATTGATCGGAAATGCCATAACTTTGGTGTTTGTAAAGTAAGGAAGTTGGGATTTTGTATGAGTATTAAGAATCATATGAATAATTTTGAAGATTATAATTTTTCAGAATATTCTGCAAGGGTATATCAACTTTGGCTCCGCCCGAAGTTAGCTTTCCTTTTTTGTTTTTATTTCTCTAATCAAAATTACTTTAAAGCCAACGTCTAGTGGCAAGAGAATCCTTTAAAAGAACACCAATAAAAAAAGCATGAAGTTGAAAGCGGATTATAAAACTTTATAACGTTATTTTACTAACAAACTCAGTCCTAAAACCCAAAAAGAAATAATCCTCAGCCTTTTCGACTTTTAGGTGGCCAGACCACATGCCGTATGAGCAACATTATGCAGATGCAATCCGCATACAAAGTTGCCGAAGTAAGAGTCTTAAGAAAACAGCACCCAAGGACACTAGACTGTCCATTCAGTTAAGCTGTAGGAGGTCCTCGACAGCAGCTGTTGCTATTAGCACGTGGCCAGGAGTTGCTACAAAAAGATTAGACACCTTCCGATGGACATTGAATTCACATTTAAACCTGCAGCTACTGAATGGATTTCCTTTGGGTGACAAATAAAATCCAGACAAAGGAAACGTATTCACTTTTTAAATTGATTTCCCACCAATGCTCTACGGTAGAGCCATGTAAAAATTCATTTTGGTCTTTGCAATAAGATCGTGATTGGTTTCAAACACAATATCAATAAAATAAATAGTAAATAATTACAGGGTAGAACGCTTTTGTCGAGTTTTTGGCCGACAAAAAGTGTTGCATACATTTTTTTTTAAATGTTACTTAAAAAGAGATTATGCAATACTTTACTTGACTTTCCACAAATACATTTATTCATAAAAAAATAATCTAAAGTGTAATTTATTACTGTGGAGTTTGTGTTTAGTTCCACAGAAGTACTTGTTGCAAACTTGCACTGTGTAGAAATCACTGGACTTCTTATATTTATTCCCGATTCTGTAGCTCTTACAATATTCAAATTTCAACGTTCATCATGTGGAAAATTAAAGTGAAAATTTACAATATGAGAGCTGGAACCGGTGAAATAGAATCTTGAAAACATTAGAGTAAACAATATATTTTTTTATAAAACAGACAGCACTCGGAAATAGAATGTAAAACGGTATACGTTAGAATATAAATATTTTTAAAAATGTTGCATACGTTTAGATTACCCAGTTTCCCATTACAAAATTTAAATTTAAACAAGAAAGGAAAGCTAACTTCGGGCGGAAGATTATTTATATACTGCAGAATATTCCGAATTATATTCTCCAAAATTATTCATATGATGCATTCTTAACACTCATAAAAATCCCAACTTTCTAACTTTAAAAACACCAAAGTTATGGCATTTCCAATCGTTCAGTTAAGTGACGGCTATAGGATATAGTCGGCCGATCCCTTGAAATTTGGTAGGTCAGATTGATTGGCCAAATATAAAACCCATAGAAAATCCCAACTTCCTAACTTTACAAATCCCAAAGTTATGGCATTACCGATCAATCAGTTATATAGCAGCTATAGGATATAGTCGGCCGATCCTTATGAAATTTGGTAGGTCGGATTGACTGGCCAAATAAAATACCCATAGGAAATCCCAACTTCCTAACTTAACAAACACTAAAGTTATGGCATTTCCGATCAATCAGTTATATGGCAGCTATAGGATATAGTTGTCCGATCCTGGCCGTTCCGACTTATATACTGCGTGCAAAGGAAAGAAGGGTGTGTGCAAAGTTTCAATTCGATAGCTTTAAAACTGAGAGACTAGTTTGCGTAGAAACAGACAGACGGACAGACGGACAGACAGACGGACAGACGGACAGACGGACAGACGGACATGGCTATATCAACTCAGGAGGTGATCCTGATCAAGAATATATATACTTTATAGGGTCGGAGATGTCTCCTTCACTGCGTTGCACACTTTTGACCAAAATTATAATACCCTCTGCAAGGGTATAAAAATGAGTTTTACCTAAAAAATATTAAGATTATTTATTTACTTTTATCTTTTATTACATTTTACAGCTAAGCTTAAGGACAAGTCTGCAGGTACAAAAAAAAACACGATTTAAAGTGAATACTTAAAGAATTATTTCAAAAACAATAATGGCTTTAATAAGTTATGTGACCTTAGGAATTTACTATAACAAAAAGATGTTTAAAAGTATAAATGCCGTTTAATAAATGTTGGTTTCACCCGCCATGTTTTTCGACGCCATTGTTTGCCATTTAATTATGTGTTTTATCTTAGTTTTTCATTAGGTTTATGGTTGATTGCACAATTCGAATTAGATTCCGGTTGCCGCTACTAGGAATTATTTACTTTGCAGTGTTTGTTCAATGTTAATGAAATATAATCAATTGTGTGGGTTTTACAAACAGTTTTTTAACCACTTTACCAGGGTTTTTTGTGTTGGGTTGCATTGCAAACAATGGAATTATTTAGCGGATGCCGCTGATATAAGGTATTTTACATTAATAATTATCATAAGGAATTTAAGGATAATCCCGCTTCCGATTTCGCAAAAATATGGTTATAAATTGTTAATTACTGTTGGCGCTGGCCTCTTTTAAACCAATTGATTTATATTTATCGATGATAAGATTAATGCTATTTTTGCTAATAATCTTTAAAATGCGCTTCAAGCCCAGGCTTAAATCCCACCACTTCGGCGTTAAGAACACTAAGCTTAATGCATTTTTCAATTAACAGAAATAACAAAAATGAATCATTAAAACAACAATTAATTTTCATTGACTCTGGTATCCATTATTGCGGTTATAGCCGCATTCCCATTCCCAGTGGAGTCGTAATCATAATTGGGAGCATCCCCACCCAACTCGGCTAAGAGTACGATGTGGGTGCAATTTGTGCATTGTTATGTTTCAGGGAATATCTGTTGTGCATACACACTCGCGTCTGCCAATTGTTATTATTTTTCTGTCAATTTTTGCATTTTACAGAAATGGTTTAATCCCAGACCCCAAGCGAACAAACACATCGATCGATCGCAGTTTTAATTAATGCAAAAGCAGAAGCACCATTTTTAATGTGACATTTGAACATGTTTGCGGTAGGCATCAAAATGGGAGATCCATTGGAT